>KN880474.1:0-140568 GCA_000934385.1 Cylindrobasidium torrendii FP15055 ss-10 | reverse complement strand
TACTGTACCGGCACGTGATGGAAACATGTGACCTGCGCCACACCCCGCGTTTTGCTTGTTTTTCGGGCTATTTGCCGGTTTTTTCTGCATCTGCGTGCATATTACACTACCAAGGGTTTGATAGGACATGATTTAACGCTGATGGGCCCCAGAATCGCAGGATTTGACCCCACAATGGCTCTGGACTTAGACACCTTTTGAAGTAGCCTCACAATGGCCCAATGACTTTGAAATTGCTGCAAAACTCCGTCAATAGCACCCTTCAATCACTTACTAAATTTACAGCCCTTGGGCACCCCAATGAGGACCATGCCACTCCCCCCAATGTTGTTGGGCGCCCGCCGATCATGCCGCCGCCCGCCCCGCGCCGTGATCCGAAGCATGCACGTGATATGGTCACGTGAATGCATCATGTGACAGGTACTGTACCTTCCCTCCCGGCGGGGGGTGTACAGTACATGGTACAGTACGGTACAGTACCGGTACTTATGCTCGGTACCTATGTTCTGGGGGTTAGGTCCGCCACCCTAATGCTAAGTGCTTCAGAAATCAAGAGGATTTCGATTTGGTACGATACTTAAGTCTTGCGCTCCACCTTTGAGCTCTATGCTTACTGTATTACTCAAACTCATGAGGTGTACACTGTACACTCAGCACTGTACAGTTGCTCTCAGACTCATGCCTAGTAGTAGTGCCGCTGATCTGACGATGGGCATCTGTGTCTACATCCCTCCCAAAAAGTCAGAGTTAGACTCAATGAGACCTGTACCCTCCATCCTGGCATCCTTTCCTCTTTCTCGTACCCTTCACAGGCATACATACCGGTAAGTACTGTATGACTCGGGAGGGACTAATACCTGGCACCTGCTCTTAGTATCACCGACTGAGGCATCGCATCGGGCGACCATCACTGCCCTCGAGATACTGTGAAATGCAATGTTTAAATACACATATATTAATACTACACATGGAAGAATGCACGCCTCATCGAGGGTGAGCGTCCTCAAGTATCATCGCGCCAGTGCTCCTCGGTTATATCTCCACCAACCGTTGTAAACTGTATCCCAGCATCCGTGTACAGCGAGCATCCAGAGGTGTCAATTTGCTTGGGCACGCGGGATCCCGCCAGGTGCTAACAACTTTTCAGATACCAACACAAAGAAGGTTTTGGGACGTACAAGTACCACTCGGCAGGAAAGGACGCTATGGATAACCGCTTGAAGTCTAGTGAAGAATGAGTAATGTGAAATAACTGATCTCCATTCGACGCATACTGCGAAGCGCCAGTGCGAAATTGGCTAGCCTATTGCCGGTCGGTAAGTCAGATCCATACATAGAGAGAAACACGCACAGAGGATTGTGTGACCACGCCAATATTGGCAAAGCCAAGGACTAGGTTCAATGAGTATTTACCGTTGTAGATGAGAGGCGCTGCGTCGTACCAAGTGTCCATGTAAAATAAAATACACCTAACATGATTGCCTTTAGAACAGCTGAGCATTGATACTGAAACTGCACTCACCGTCTCGCCAGAGCGTATCGAGAAGGGGTGCGCGCATCCTACTGGGAATTTGGCGCCGCCATCGGGTTATTCGAATGAGCGAAAGCGTTAGGGTGACTGTGGGAGGACTCAGAATGATGCGTTTGAGTGATGGCCAGATGCTCACCTCCTTCATAAAGTATAGTGAGGACGTATGGTACAATATATGCGACGGTTATTCCGTCTATCCATTGTCGACAGTTGTACGGCGTTAACGCTTCGTCCACTATGAACGGAGAGGTGAGATATGCATGAGTAGGCATGAAGAGAAACTTACATCGACTTCCGGTGATATCCATTGCGACTACTACGGCCGCAGGAACCACAGCAAGCTTATAGAACGTTAGTACTTTGCTGCACTAGTATGGGGAACGGTGCGACTGACAACAGAGAAGATAACCAATATTATACAGATGATCCGTCTTTTCTCCCAGATAGCCCATGTCCGCACCGCCAGGATGACTAGTAGAGCCTATGAGTGAGGATGAGGCGCTGATAGTGGTGGAAGTATGCTCACATTCGGACGCTACGATAGAAAACAGTCTGAGGGCAGCAGCAATATTGAACAACAACGTTGTCGAATCCACGTCTCCCCGGGTATCATTAAACGCCTGCAAGTATGACTTAGCAGTGTTACAACGCACGAACGTGCTCACTCACCGGAAGGAGGGTCATGATGGTTGTAGCAAAGACAGGATAGCGCGAAAGCGCAAACGTTACGGAGGTTAATGTAAAGCGCCTCGGCGCCCAGAGGTACTTGACCTAGGTGGATAAGATTATTGGAAATGGAAGGTGGAAACACGTCCGCACTTCATCATGTATTGTGAGCACATAGTCGTAAAGCTGTGCCCATCATTGTCAATGCACTGGATTGAACAGACGAGATGACACGCACGAATAAAGCAGCGCAGCCATCTTTAGCACAACGTTAGCGAATGCAAAGTGGGAGATGAGGAGGATGCGTACATATCAGGCCCTACAGATTTTCAGTACCTGGTATCCCAGAAAATTGGACAACGTACTGTGCCCATTCGCCCAAACTTCAAGCACTCCGTGACGGTGTCCAAAAAAGCATCGGGGGCATCTTGGACGGACATGTAGCGCTCTGTAGCGCCGTCTGCGATGTCGTTGTGATAGCAAGAGGAAAAGAAATGGGCATGTGGAAGTTTGAAGATGCCAGGGTCTCTCGGGGTCAATGGTCCTCGGGCCCTACTAGTGCGTTCCGGTGATTGCCCAAGCTAGCCGGGGTATAATGCAGGGCTGTAAGGTACAGTCATTCCTACATCAGATTTGCAACCCACTCTGAGTTTTGGCTGTCAATCTGTAACTGATCTTCATGCTGAGAACGAGGCGCACAAGAGGCGGGTGTGTAAATTTCGATGGGTCATGGAGTACCGCGAAAGTGTACCCATATCCTCGTTGCCGAATCCCTGTGCAGAGGGACACATCAAAGCGCGAAGAGCCCCTGCTGCTCTGCAGTCCCTCTGGTCGAAACGATTGAGCATGAGTACGCTGATCAATACATTGGAAGTCAAGACCCGATATGGCATGAACTTCGCCGACGCAACCCTGCTTGCTCTTGACAGAATATGTCATAATAATGTGTATTGTATTGAGACGCGAACCCTACATAATACTACTTCATGTCCTTGCAACCCTTTGCAACCCTGTCAGAAGCCGAACATTGTTCAAACGTTTTTGTTCGTGCGCATCGAAGGCAGAATCAGAATAGTGCGGGGGGTACAAGTCTGCGTACTTTCGGTATACGTGCTTGCAATAGCAAGTTGGTGTTCCCCACCCACCATTCAGTAGTTACCCCTTCACTTTCCAACGTCCGCAACGTCAAGCATAGCGAGGACGCCATATACACGCCCGAGATGGGAATATCATCACTGGTATGATGCCATTGCTTCGACGGGTCGTCCCGCGCAACTACAAAGCGTCGAATTCCCGACCCCGTTCTCCTGCCTAACTTTCGTGCGGCCTTCTCGACTAGCGGCGAGCAAACAAAAAAAATCCGAGTTACCGACGATTTTGCCATTATATTGTAGGAAGAGCTCAAATGATTCCAGCAGGCTGGGTGCCAACGCTGGCGATATAAGCGCGGTGAGAAATGCAGACCGGCCGACAGGAGGGCCTTCCTCACTTCCAAGACCGAGCTCGTGAACTGCGTCGAATTTCACCGACGGAGTTGTAAGATCCTGGAATCCGAGGAGCAGCGGGATGTGCACTGCCATTGGCGGCGGGCCTCGAAGATACCAAGCTGTTGGGGCGGGGCCTTGAAAGCGACGTCAAACAGCGAGGGAATAATGTCTGCCTCATTTGCCCAGGATGTGGTGCAGAGCTCTTCTGCCTTGTGGCTGATGTGCACGGTGTCCGAGTCGTCGACATCTCGTTGGCCAACTTAAGCAACATGAGAGATTCGAGGGACGGGAACGAGAAGAAATGCACCCATGCCAAACCACACTTCGTGAGCCGCAGTGTCCGAACCGAAGTTACAGACAGAACATTGGACACATTCAGCGCGGTATCATGGGTTGAGGTCCCAACATGGATCAAAGTCAGTTCCGTCAGATGGATGGTTTTCGCGAGCATTTGGTGGCATTGCTTGATATTGTCAAAGCCTGCCGTGAGTGTGACGAGGTTTGTCAACGTTAGACTCACACCGGCAAGCAGGCCAAAATTCGTCTCGAATCGGGTGACGTTTGGAAGCGACACCTGAGCTTCTTCATTATCCCAATAATATTTGCAATCGCTCGCATCTGTGATCCGCGCGGCAAAAGTCCTCAGGAATGTCGAGTGTTCCAAGTGGTGGAGTGGTGGAAGATATTCAAACACCCATTCACATCCCTCTATTGAAAAGTCCCTCCAACGGTCGGCGTGTCCTGATATTGTTAGCAAAGCCTGGCAGTGGGCGGCCGGCCTCTTGCAATTTGGCTGTCCGAGCTTGTTGGGGATATCCACAACAATGGTGATATCAAGTGGAAGAGGGTAAGAGAGAGCAAGGCAAAGGTCTAAATCATCGAAGCGCGAGTCGAGCGATCCAAGAACACCATTTTCACGAGATTCGAAATGGATTGTAGACCAGATGGACCGGGTGGTGTAGAGAAGGCGTCGCCAGGTTTTGTTCACGCTACCGATTTGTTTGCGTCTCTCCGATGCCGCGACAGGATTTACGATGCAATGACGGAATATCTCGACCATGATTTCGACCGGCAGTTTATCGACCGACATGCTGTTAGTGGCGTGTTAGCGAGCACGAAGTGCAAATACAGACACCAAAAATCAGGTTGCAAATTATAAAAGCACGCATGGATGCCCAGCGCGGGGTATCTTGTGCATTGGCTTGTTTTCATCATGAAAAGAAACAGAGGAGCCACTTACGTCTGGCTGCCAGTTGCGTCGCCGCCGTGGTCGTGGTCCTAAATCAAGCCTGCCACGCGCGCTTTCGGACAGCGGTCCGCCATCACTAAGACCGGCCCCATAATTTCGCGCAGCTGTGTAGTCTGAGTCTCTCAAGGCTTTAACATTCAAGCTTGAAGCATCAGGAGCCATAAGCAAGATACACGACTCGTATATCTGGAATGCTTCCTTCAATTGTCTCCATCCGCCCTCTTGAGTGTAGATTGAAATCTCAACGACCTTTGAACACAAGATGCCTGGATCGCAAGCAACAATACAGTCATACTATGGCTACGCATCGAGCACATAAGCTACCAGTGTTAGACGATGCTAATAGTCTGAGTTCTCATCCGCAGGAAGCCTACATTATCTTCAGTAATCAAGTTACTGATTCAAGCATTGAGTGGCACGTACAAACTGGCAGCACTTGCGCGCTGTACCGGGGCCGTTCGGGCCACAGTCAAACCAGTCAGATGCGCATCCGGGGTTGTTGGCGACCCAGGTCTAAGAGAATGTCAGCGCACAAGGGGCAGAAGGCAAGCCAGAGGCGTACGCATCCGCGCTTGCTGAGCTCAAAGTCGGAGTTGGGCATAGCGAGGGCAGAGGCCGCGACCGCGACGAGGAAGGTAACAAGCTTGAACTGCATCGTATGGGAGTATGGGTGGTTGAGAGTAAGTTGTTCGATGTTCGTTTTCACTTGCTCCCTCGTGTCTTTTATAGTACTACATATTTCGTTGGGCTAACCTTAGACGTTTACAGGCATGATGTCGTCTGTACTTGTCTTGGTACTGTCGCATCGCTGAGCTCGGGACTCTCGGATGAGCATGACGCCCATTTCCGCCGAGCGCGTGCTGCATCTACCATCACCACATTTGGAAATAGGCTACAACGCGTGCAACAAACAGAGCCAGGAGCGCGGATCGGCTTATAGCACCGAGAATGGCGGACTGATTAGCGCGCTTCCCAAGCCTAACACACAATGAAATATGGCCATTCGATAGGGCGTTACTTGTCGAAGTCGAGCCATCGACTCGTTTACAGCATGATCACAAGTTCATTCCAATTTCTTCAAGCTCATTGAGTAAGCGTTCATGAGTACTACTACTACCTCCAATGTGCACAGCTTGTCTCGTGCAACTTTACTCGAAACCGTCACGCAGAACAAAATACGGCAGACATCAAATCGTATTGATTCGTCTTCGTAATACATGGCTAAATCATGCGTATGTATGTAAATACACAGGGGGTTGTGTGATGCTAATAAATACGCGTCGCTCGTAGAGGATTCATGGTGAGGTGATGGTGATGTCGGTGAGGGGATGGAGATGATCGTGGAGGGGAAGGCCACGACGAGGACAGAAGCCCCGCCGTGTCATCCACATGCAAATATGAAAAAGAGAAAAAAAGGAAGTAGGCATAGGCTAATCGTAGGCAGGGAAGGAAATGAGAGGAAGGGAAAGGCAAGTACCGTCCGCGGAACGTATTTGTGTTGTACCGTATATCGTATTGGGAGATGATGGAAGATAGCAAAATAGCAATAAAGAGCCTCGGTTTTTAGATCACACAACGACAGCAAAGAGATTCGAAACGGAAAAATGGGGCATACATATTTGAGCAAGGATCGAGATTCTGTGCCAAGAAAGAGACCATCAACGAGGAGGGGCGGAGCCGGATGACTGCCTTAGGCAGCCACTCGGTTCTCCTTCTCCCCACCGCTGCTCTCGAACTCCGACTCCGTGGGCGACTCCAGCACAGAAGTGGGCGCTGCTGGCGCCTTCTTCAGAAGCTGCTCCGTGGATGAAGTTGAGGTCCTCCTCGATGATATAGACGATGGCCGGGACGACGTGAGAGAACTCGGTCTTGAGACGGAAGATGACCTTGGTCCCACGGATATCGAACCCGGCCTTGGGCCTGCACTGCTCCGTTGGTTGAGATCCCTGATTCTTGAAGTCACCACCGGGCCCGCAGATGCTGAGGCCCTCAACTTCTCCGCTGGTGTCGCGGCATCCGAAGGCTTCTTGCCCGCCCCACTAGCCATCCTGTTCGGCCCAGGCGTAGGTGTACTCATCGCGCTCGCGTTCATCTTGATACTACGGTTGAGAACTTGGTTCTTCGCCGTTGGTGTAGCGTCGCCAGGGGTTTGCATAGCCGTAGGCTTCTCCATTCTTGGCCGTGCGCTGCCTGCATTGGAGGACACGCTAGACATGACGCTCTCGCGGCCAGAGTCAGATATCGTGGACGAGGGACGAGACGCAGTATGTGGGGTCGAAATAGAAGATGGTCGGCGTTGGTGAGAAACCGAAGAACTACTCGAGCGCATTGGTGTCGACCCAGCGGTACCCTTGAGACCCTCTTTGCGCTTCATCTGAAACTGGGATGAGATAACCCGCTCGCAAACGAAGCAAATTACGTACAAGTTGGAGCTCCTGCTGCTTAGCATCCAAAGCCATGTTCAAACCCTCAATGTCGCCCTTGTCCTTCTCCCGTTGCTTCTGCAAGGACACGATGTGCATGTCCTTGTCGGCGCCATCACGCTTCAAGTCCTGCACATGTCCACGAAGCTGAGCGACCTCCGACTTGAGGGTCTCCATCTCCGCACACTGGTCTTCCAACCGAGCCACGTCCTGGCGCACTCGGTCACGCTCCGAGCGGAGCGCCAGTTTCTCCTGATGGAACTTCTCTTCCTCGCTGCGCCAACGAGCTTGGAAATCGCCCTTGTCCCCGTCGCGTTGCTCTTTGAGACGGGTGACCTCAGCCTGGTGCTCTTCGCGGGCCTTGGATATCTGAGCCTCTAGCTCTTCCCGGAGGTTAGCTTGGTTCATAGCATGAGAGGACTCCATCTGGTCGATTTCATCATGGTGCGCCTGTACGAGTTCTTCGATATGCTGGTCGCGCTCCTCGAGTTCAGCCGCAAGTTGGGCGACTTCGTCGTCATCTACGCGTTTCTGGAGCTGTACAATGCAATGAGAAAACAGAACAAAAGAAAAGAAAGGAACATACCTCGTTACGCTCGTTCTCCAGGTCAGCATGTTGATCCCAGAGCTCAGCAAGCTGGCGCTCGACCTCGGAGCACTTGTTGGCAGCGTCGGTGTAGTCAACCTCCATACGGTCAATCTTGGAGTGCAGTTCGTTGATGTCTTGCTGAAGTTCACCGCGTTGGTGCTCGAGTGCCTTCTTCGCTGACTCCAGAGCGGCGATTTTCTCGCTAGCGACCTCGGAATGGCGCCACTGCGCCTCAAGTTCGGCGCGCAGCATCTTGAGCTCGTCCTGGTCATCGTTGACCTCCTTCTTTGCGGCCTCCATATCAGCCTTCATCGATGACCTTTCAATTTGGGCACGCTCCAGTTGGAGAAGAAGCTCGGCCTTCTCATGCTCCCAGTCCTCCGCCTCCTGAACCTTCTCGTGCTGCATCAGGCTCCTCTCGCTTGTCAACTGCTCGCGCTCCTGCTGCCAACGCTCTCTCTCAGCCTCCCATTCCTGGCGCTCCATACTAAAGGCCTCACGTTCCTCCTCACGCTCCTGCACCGCGCGCTGGAACTGCTCATCGGGAACGAATCCAAGGCTCATGTTGCCAACCTCGTCGATCTGAGCCTGTGCCTCAAGAATACCCTTCCTGAGCTCCCGCTGCTCGTCCTCCCGCTTTTCCAAGTCCGCCGTAAGCTTCGCGAGCTCCTCGTTGCGCTGAATGACGATGCTCTCCCACTTATCCACCTCCTCGCGATACATCTCCTCCTTGCGCTGCCAGACAATACGTTCACGCTGCAGTCCACCAATCTGTTCCTGCATGGCCGAAACTGCACAGCTGCTGGCCTCGTCCAACACACTGCGGTTCATGCCTTCCTGGCGCGAATTCTCCACCTCGTCTTCGAGGTAACGGCAAGTCCGTTCGAGCTCAACGACCTTGCGCTTCCAGCCACGCAAAATACCCTTGCGACGTGCATCTTCCTGCTCGACTTCCGACATACGGCGTTGGAGGATATCGACAAGCTCGTCCCGCGCCTGTAGGTCTGCCTCATACTGTGCGCAGAGCTCCTTCTGCATGCTCAACTGGGTCTGCAGTGCGAACAAGATAGTCTCCTCCTTGGAAGCCGTGCGAATATGGCGCGGGCTGCTTCCCTTTGGCGGTGTGACGGGGATATTGGTGAGCGGAGTGTAGTAGGTGGTCGCATGAGCGCTGAATGGATCAGGCTCTGGGGTCTGGGGAGGTTTAGAGGAATACACCACCAGGTCGCTAGACGACTCGTCGTTGATGTCGTACTCGGGCAAATCCCGAGAGTTGTTGGAGGACGTGCTATTTCTCGAGAGCATTGAATGGAAGACAGCATCGCTGAGTGCGCGACTGCGGTCACGGATTGAACCTACAGACGGAGACGGACTGTCCGCCGAGTTCTTGGAATGACCACTGTTGCCACTGGCCTGAGAAAAGACTGAGGACGAATTTGAGGACCGTTTCGACTTGGTATCCAGGGAGAAAACGCTCTGGCCAAGGGTAAACGACTTGCTCCGCCCGTGCAACATATGAGGAAGCCGGGGTGATTTTTCTCGTGCATGGAAGATCGCCTCGTTTGGCGTTGAGGGCTCGACATTCTCCTTCTCGAGTGGCTGCTCAACAGCACGCTGCTTGCCCTTGTCCTTTGCCACATTGGGTGTTGATGTTCGGATTCCACGCTCGAAACTGTCATCCGACTGGGGTGAATCACCGAAATTGAACGAAGGCGCATCAAACCCGAGTCCAGGTGGCGGAAACGAGTTGAGCTCTAATGAAAGCTCGAAAGGGTTGCTAATATCGGCAACCTGGACATGAGGCGGCGGCGGAGGTTGCAGGTTGGATGAGTCGAGGGACATGGAGGAATCGCTACTGACACCGCCAATGGGTGAAAAGACCTCGTTCAACGTCGGCCGTGAGCGCGGGGGAGACTTGGAAAGCATATTCAGCGAGTCCTGGCGTGATGGTGGTTCGGATTCCTCGGGTATACCCATTGGCAAGTCGGATTGGAGGTCCATTGACTGGTCCGGGGTCATGACCTTGTATGCGTCGCGCGAGAAGAACCGAACATTCTGGCCTGTGCCAGGGGTATTCGGCTCCCGGAGAATGGAGCGAACGGAGCCAAAGCCAGTAGCATCCGGGCCAGAGGTATCCAGGCGGAGCATGTCTAATGACGGCCGTCGCAGTGGGAGGGAGCGCGACGCGTCCGCCGGTGAGCGCAGCATATCGTGGGATGCCCTGCGAACTGGTTCTGGTGACTTGGTCCGCGACGACTCTGGCGCTGTGGCACGGCTCAAAGATGCTAGAGCAGCATTAGCAACGGTCACGTTGTGTTCAGTTTTGTCCGGTCTACGCACCTGCGATGTTCCCAGACGATTTCTTTTTCGGCAGTATGCTCATACTGGGACCAGGCGACGGCGAACGGTTGCGTGCGGGGTCGTCGTCCCGCTTCTTCGGAAGCAAAGTGAACCGTCGGCTGCCCTTGGGCTCGATAGGAACAGGTTGGGTGGAGGCGGGTGAGTCGGCCTTGTCGTCTGGATGGAATACCGACAGATTTGGATGTTGCTGGCGAACGCTGCCAAGTACATCGGGCCCCAGGCCAGTAGATATCGAAGGCGTCATTGGACGCGGTTGCTCTTCCGTCGATGAGCGGCTACGGCCCATACTGGCGGGAAACGAGTCCTTGATGCGATTCCACATTCTTCCTTATGCGCTGCTCGTCAGCGTCGGCGTTGGCGGTCGCGGCGGTGCTGACGGAAGTCTTGTCGCAGCTCTTGTGCTGGTGGGTCCTGATCAGGTTTGTTTTGCCAGTTCGAACCAAACCGCGTCAATGCATCACGTGACTGTGTACCTCCATCACACACGCCCTCCGCACGCGTTTTATTATTTACACCACGCTCCAGAACGCCAGCATAACAACTCTAATTCCCACGAGTAAGACGTGTCCTCAGAATCCATGAAATCATGAGTATTTCTAGGTCATGTCTGTTCCACGTGCAAGTGGCACGCTGCATGATGCGCGTCAGTTCAGACGACGCGTCAAGTTTCAACTACCTCAATTGTCTGAATTCGCACTTTCCAAAGATAATGCACATCTTTTGACACGTACCTATTATTCATCGCTTGTCTCTCCCCGACCAGTACATGTCGAATCGTTAAACTCCCAGAAACCTCAAATTGCAGATAAACATAATAGGGCAATACGCACCACAAATTCAAGTGATAGGGATGGGTTATGAGATGGCACAGGTCAGCCTTGTCAGAATGTAAACGCTTCCCAACTTTTCGCGGCTTAGACACTCACTCAGCACCATTCATGACAAAAGCAATGGTTGTGATGAGTAGATCGTATACTTATTAGATGCTAGAAATGTATGCTACACATTATGTCAACGCAGCCACCTGCCTCCTCACCTCCTTCGCACGTCCACTTCCACGTCCCTCCATCTTACCAAAGATAACCACCTTGCCCTGGTTTCCCGCCCGCGCAGAGCGTCCTGCACGATGTATGAAATCCGTCATATTCCGTGGCTCGTCCACAATGAAGACATGCTTGATATCCGGGTTAAAGTCGATACCGCGAGAAAGCAGAGACGTCGTGATGAGCACATGCGGCGTCTTCTCTGGGTCACTGGCACCCTCCGCCGTCGCCGCCGCCTTAGGCTGGTTGGGTACACGCAGGAATCCATCAAGATGATGGTTCGAGCCTTTGCCACGGCTCTCCGGTGAACCATCGATAGCAACCGCCTTCAAGCCCTTCGCCTCGAGATGCTCAGCGAGGGAGCGCACCTTCGTCTTCTTGTTGCAGAAGACCAGCACCTTGCTCAGTTTGCCGTCGCGCGAAATCGAATCCTCGGACCAGACACGGCGAATGCGCTTCTCGATGTCAGCAAGCTTGTTTCCACCCGTCCAGCCGACGTATTCCTTCTGGAGCGACGACGGCAAATGATGAAGCTTGGGAGATGCAAGACGCAGATGCTTAGGGTGATGGATGTCGAGGTAGCTGCCTAGAGCACTAGGGATAGTTGCACTTGTGAGGACCAGGTTGAAAGGGTATGACACAGGTTTGGGAACGATGGGAGTTCCCTGTTGGCGGTAGTTGAATTCGTCAGGGTAGTACGGTGTTGGCTTCCCGCGTGCACTGGCAATTTCAGACAGAAGCAGACGCGTTGACTCCTGGAAGTCAGGATCTAGAAAAAAGGAGTGAGCGACGTGACCTCCGTAATGAAAGAGCTGTACAAACCAAAAAGGACATCGGCTTCATCCACGATGACCCACTCAATGTTGAGCAGACCAACCTGCGCAGGGTTCCGGCCAGTCTTGACGACGTTCCCGATATCAATATCACGATTCTTGTGCTCGGAATCATCCTTGTCTGCATCGTCCTCGGCCTTGACAACTTTCTCGCCAATCCTATGCTCCCAACCACGGCCCTTGACCATTTCCAACATTTTCATGGGTGTTGACACAAGGACGTCAACCGGATAGCGACCCTCCGCTCGGACCTGAAAGTCCTCCCCGTCTCCAAAAAGCATGTCAATCTTGTGCTTCATTTGGCTTGCGGTACCGCCAATGGTGTCGACTTTGTTGTTTGTATTGGCACGGCTGGCGCACATAACGCGAAGCTTGATCTCGTGGATGAGGGACTTGGCAAAAGTGGCAAGTTGGCGGGTAAGTTCGTGACTAGGCGCAAGAATGAGAGCACGGGGATTTAAAGGATGAGTTATTTGGCGTTGCAATGTGCCGTCGATTTCGAGTTGCTTGAGCGCCTGGAGGAGTGGCATGAGATATGCAATAGACTTGCCCGAGCCCGTCTCCGACGCGAGGAGGGCCTCAACGTATTTGCTGGGGTCGAGATTTAGCAAGTTCTGCATGCTCATCGCTTGGATGGGTGTTGGCTTTGCATTGATTCCCAGAACCTCTTGTAAGGATTTTGCGAGGCCCGGCATGAGCGGTGGAGACGAGAAAGTTTCCCCTGGCGTTTCACTGGCAGGTGTCCGCGTCAAGAAAGCAGATGGCGCTGGTCCACCGTGTCGCGTTTGGAAGGAATTCGGAATTTGTGTGGTCTCGAAGGGATTCTCATTTCGTCTCCGGGGGCGTTCAGCAGTGGTTTCCCTCTGCAATAAAGATGAGCAAATGTGTTGGACGAATATTACATGGCGACGCACCGATCCTCCACCTATTGGTGCTCGTCTCGTGTCTGAAGAACTCCTGCTATACGTAGAACTCCTGCTATACGTAGAACTCCTGCTGTGCTGCTGCGTTTCCGCTGACTTGCGAGCAAATTCGGCGTCATTCTTGAGTCTTTGCTCCCATCTTGAGCCTTTTGAATTTGTGGAAGGCCGCGAACTAAGATTGGGAGCCTTGAATTCAACGGACCGGTCCTTGACTGGCTCCGCATTTGGATGCGGTAATGAGCGTGGTGTTATTGGGACCGGTAGTTCGTCGAGACCGCGCGTACTTGAGCGCCCTCCTCTTGTCCGTGAGCCTTTGGAAATGGGGGAGGTGTGCAGACTCCTGCAGACGCGGGGTATGGCTAGCTGCTCAGCGCGTAGCAAGGCCGCCATTCTAAGTCAAGCAACTCTTCAGCTTTAGATACTTATAGTTGATGGCAATATGTACCTGCAAAGGGATAGTGAACGGAGTCGTTGGTGGTTAGTGCCAGAACCGCGAAAAGCCTGCTCCGATCACCGAACGGAGTCTGTGTCACACGGCCCGACCGCTTCGCTACCAATTGCCATGTACTATCCTGGCAATACTTGAATAATGTCTACCTCTAACACATCCTGGAAGAAGTAAATGCAGCCAAAGTCCTTTCATCTCGAAAACAGGGTAATAACAGCAAGTACACACAAATCTGTCCGTTACAAGAGCAAGCATAGAAATAAAAGCAGCAACGAGTACAAGTACATCCAGAGTCCGTCCAAAGCCATTCATTCATATCGCGCCTTCTTGTGCGCGCCCGTGTCATAGTCATTCGAGCCCACAAACGTTCGGGACGAGGGCCTCTTCCCATTCTCGTTCTTCAACGCTGTGTCCGGGTCGACGAGGTCGTCGTCAAAAGGGTCCATCCAGTGGTCGTACAGGTGGGTAAGGAAGTCCAGCTGCTCCTCCAGAAGGTCTTGCATCATCGACATCCCTTCTGCGTATCGCTCTGACTGCAGGCCCGCCTGTGCGTGCTCATCCACCTTCGCGTCACCTTCATTTCCTATTGAGTAAGTCAGACACTTGTTGTACGAGATTGCAACGGCCACACCATTCTTCGACTGTGTCGACAAAGCCGCGCGCACGGTTAGGACTTCCTGGTCGAGACGACACACCGTGGCCTCGGTCGACCCAAGAACTGTCTTCAGTCCCCTAATCTCTTCCTCTTTCTGGCTTAGGATATCACGCAGGCCCTCGTACGCCTCGTCACGTAGATGCAACCTACACTTCGCGTTCTCCAGCTCGCGGGAGACAATCGACTCTTGGATTTCGGCCTGGCGGACATCATTCGCCATCTTCATAGTGGTCTCGAGCAGGACGTTGTGTGCTTCGGCAAGTCGTTTGTGCTTCTCGTCGAGTTCGCTGTAGTGTAGCTGAAGAAAGGATATCGTTCGGTTGTATCCATGTGCTGTTTCGTCGGTTTCTGAGGCGTACAGATGGCGCTGTTGCTCCAGCCGTGCCTGCGACTTCTGCAGTCGCTCTTCAAGTCTCTGGATATAATGTGACGATCGCTCGTTCCCGGTGAAAGATGCTTGAAGTTGGTTTGGCAAGCGAGCACCTGGCTTCTACGTAAGGTGTGAGGTGAATTGCAATGGACTGCAGCTGAGTGCGCGCCTCAGAACGTTCATTGGGTTCCGAAATTGTCGCATTATGGGAAATGGCCGTCTGCGCTGAAAGAGGGTAAGGAATCAATGCATTTGTAGAATTTCGAAGGTGACGCACAGTAAGGCGCTTCTTCTACGGTAGATCTGAGCGCATATACATGCTTGACGAGCAAGCGAACACACCTTCAATCGGAGCAGGAGCCTTGCGAGGCCGTCCAGGACGTCGCTTCACCCTGGGCTCTGGGGTTTGGAGCCTACGCGGCCTGCCTGGACGACGCTTGATAGTCTGTTCTGGGATTGGATGTTTCCGCGGTCGTCCCACTGGACGCTTCACTGGTGTCGCGACAGGAAGTGGGTGTTTCCGCGGGCGTCCTACAGGACGCTTTGGCTTGAATCCTTGAGATGAAGGAGGCTTATCTGAATGGCGTCTTAGCGCATATATATGCGTTCAAGTCGGATGGCACTCACCAACAGCCTTCGGGCGACCAAGCTTCTTCTGGGGCAGCGATGACAAAGACATGTCGTTTGCTGTATACGCAGTGTTGATTGCCCCGACAAGCGAGTCCCAGGTGCTCATAGTGGGAGGAGAAAGATCATCTGCGTTTTATGCCCGACCTTAAGAAGGATTGTTGATGCGATCATGCCGAAAACGCCGAGATGTACTTAAAAGTTAACGATTGTCAATCGACATCCATGCGGCCATGCTCATCGTACTTATACAGACGCCATAGCCTAATAGCAAACAAACGTAGACATTCGGAGCACAAATTTTCATTAGCTAAATAAATGACCACCCATGTCAAGTTATACACACAACATAGGCACGTCAACCAAGAAATACAAGAAATATTATATCTACGTTGTCCATTACGCCGTCAGCAAGCAATATAAACCATGCAAAGAGTATCAAGGTCAAAGGGGAAGCCAGAGATCACCCGTGATGGCTTCATCAATCGGCGCCTTCGCGAAGAATTTCACGGGCCATCCCACCAGCAAGAAGAATACCCTCATGCTCTGCGTCAACAGCTCCTTCGTTATACAAGCTCATCAATTTCGACCTATAGATCCTGTAAGTATGTTTCTGGAGGCGAAGGAGAAGACCGCACTCAAGACGTGAGATGTAATTTCCATCCATCTCCAGCTTGAGCTCTGGACCGCGATACCTGTGATACTGCATCAGCACAAACAAACGCGGTCCGAAAGTCGAAAACGAACAGCTTATTCCTAATCACAAACTGCAAAAAGCTTCTCCAATACGGGTCCAGCTTGAGCACATCGCCATTGCCAATGACAATCAGCATTTCCCTCGCCCTCGTAATCGCCACATTCATTCTCTTCCTCTCGTGCACCAAGCCCATACCCAGCTTCTCATCCTCCTCCAAGAAGCGCGTCCTCGACCGCACACATGAGAGTATAATGACTCTCATCTCCCTGCCCTGATAATCTTCCACTGTACCCACATCCACCATCCCCAAATTCTCTGCCCTCAGCCTCTCACGCAACCGCCAGACCTGCTCTCTCCACGGCGCCATCACACCAATCTCCTTTGCCTGCACCGGCGGATCACTAGTGAACGCCTCAAGCAGGCCTTTAATCGTTTTGACAACATGTTCAATCTCGCCAGAGTTGAACCACGTCGCTCGTTCCTCGATACAGTCATCCTCCGAGTCCGAGCCCAAAAACATGAAGGGTACTTTGGGATTCGGGAGCCCCGACCAAGCCACATGTCCGTTCACCGTCGCGCACGGCTGCAGCGTGTCATCATAGAACATCGCGGACGGCGGCATCAAGATTGTCGGATGGCTACGGTAGTTCTGCATGCCAGTTGAGGTGGACACCGCAAGGAAAGAGCAAGCGACGTACCTTGACAAGCTGTATGAAAGGAATCGGCAGCCCAGGTGGAACATCCCGACCGCCATTTTTCGTGAATCTAGCATACATTGGACGCTCCAGCAAGCGCTCAAGAAGGGACACATTCAGCTCATACACCCTCGCCTTCTCGCTGGTAATCATCGGACCCACTGTGGAATTCCTTCAGTATATATTCATGGGAAGTATTGGAAACCGACATACACTGATTAGGGTCCCCACACAAGACTAGTTGCGGTACATCCACACCTACACTCGTCACATTTCTTCCATCCGGGGGTGCGAACGGCATAGCGACTGTCAGCGGGATCAGCAGCTCAGGCTCAGACCCTTGGGCAGCTTCGTCGACGATCAAATGCGTCCAATGGGGTTGAATAGGCCGCTGCCTTGTCGGGTGTATCGCCCCCAGCGTGATGTCTTCCAGTATCCCAAAGCACGTATTGGTACAGCGCGCCTTCATCAAGAGCGAGGCATCCAAACATGAGGTGACCAGAACACGATAGTTGAGCAGCACGTCGATATCCGGCAACGCAAAATGATTCGAATCAATGTCTGCAGGGAAGCTGAGTCCAGGAAGCACCATGCAGAATGGAGCAACGTACGACAATACGGCAGAAGAACGCCCGGGACTTCAGCAAACGTCCTCTTGGGATCGTTCAGCCTTAGCAACTGGTCTCTCGACAGTCTCTTCGCCAATCGCAAAGCCAGCGTGTCCGTCGCTGAATTAGACGGTGCACACACCAGGATATGTGCATTTGGGTTCCCTGCAAGAATTTGGTGCACCAATTCGACCACTGTACGCGTCTTGCCCGTGCCAGGCGGCCCTTTGATGATGTACGGGACAGGGAACTGGTATGTCGATGCAAACGCCACTGCTCGTTTCTGTTCTTCATTAAGACCTGAGTCGAACCATTCTTCAGGAAGGCGCTTCGCTGTGGTATCGACCGCCGAGACGTGTTGTGGGTTGGGGAATAGCCAGCGCTGCGCCGTTACTCGGTTAATTCTAAGCACATTTGCCGCTGCATTGATTGCTGTGTGCATAGCTAGGGTGGGCGCGGAGGACGTGACGAACGACACATTGAAATGCAGAGGGATGGAGTCCTTTGGTGTGAATGTGGGGAAACCCCGCGCGTCTAATGGATTGCCATGTACATGGGGGACATAGAATTGAATATGATCCTTTAGCGCCGGACACACGAAGTCTGCAAGGGTCAGCCATAAGACAAAGAAGGAGCTGCAGTACGCACTGACAAGGCCTTCGCGCTTGATGATGCTGGTGATACGGCCCTCAGAGGCGCGCCCAGTCCCTCGCTTCCCTTTGACGTCCACTTCGCGAAAATGGAGGAGGTCGCCAGGTTCGAGGTATGGATGATTCTCACGAATACCGGGCACAGGGACAGAGAAAATGCTGGCATTCCAGTCGACAATAGCTATAGCCACCTTCCACAGCACGACAGCTTGCTTGTCTATCGCAAGTTGGTCGAGTTCCCACGCAATGAGTGTGTTCCAGTGCTTGGCATATGTCTCTGGAACAAGGCTGTCCTCAGGTAGCGACTCTGGCGGCGCGTAGGTAAGCAATAGAGGCTTCGTGGTGGCATCAAAACGGGCAAGTAGAGGCTGCGGAAATAACGGATACGCGTGTTCCATGGGAGGATAGGGCGGAAGGGGTGGAAGGGGCGAAAGGGTGTGGTTCGCGGCTTGGATGTCTTGCAGATACTTGGGGACAAATACGTCTGCCTAGGGAGAATCAGAGCTGGTGTACACAGTTGTTCGCGACAGACGCACATATTTGTCGAGAGGAGGTGGTGAAGACTCATCGTCGCCGTCAGCGAGATCATGTCGGGGAGAAACTGGGGGGCTACTTTGCGCCTGAGATCCTAGTTAGGCTGGCATGCATATCGAATAGAATGAATCTTGCCTTGCGGGGCGCCAGCACCACTTCATTTGGCGAATGATAGGTCGGTGAATAGAAGAGTTGGCGCATGCCAGAGAAGAGCGTTGGGGATGAGCTGTGGCCTGGTAGCGGCGCAAGACGATTTCGCCAGTATGCATCGAGACCTTCTGGATTTGATTCCTTCGGCGTCGTGGGGCTGACTGTGGCGGGTGGGCTGAGACGAACAGGATGGTGTGTGGCACTCGGTTGGATCCCAGGCAACGGGGGGTGGTCGACCATCACCCACCCACCCCACGGCGGGCTGAGGAAGGGCGGCGAAGGTAGCCCGTGGCCGTGGGATTGCTGCATAGTTTGAACAGTGGTGGAATAAAAGCTTTAGTTCGTTGAAGGGGTCATGATGGTCAAGATCAGGGAATACCTCCGCACGTGTAGGCAATCTCGGCACCAATGCATCCACTCGGATCCACAGTGAACGGCGTCTATTTAAGCAAGGCTTGCATTCAACCATAGAATGAGTTATTCCCACTAGTGTGTACAAGGGGGAAGACCTCAGTGCAAGTCACAATTGTTTCAACAAAACGGGAATACAGCTCATAAGCAGGTGAAGAGCTCTCGAATACTTAGAAGTACACAGTAGACTTAATGGTCCAGTCAACACTACAATCGCTGTTATGCACTGAGACTCGATAATGAATGGCCCTGCTCAATCTGTGTGCAGGACTACTTAGGAAGGATTGAGTTCAACCAGTCGCGCTTGAATACGCATAGATTGGCTTTACACTAATGGAGGGCTTGTGTTAGCGCATTGACCATTTGTCAATGGTCTCCCACGCAGCATGTCCTCCGACATGATAGCTTAAAAAACAGCTAACGTGAGATTTCCAAATATATAGGAGTGAGTAAATCGTCAAAGCATAATCCGTCATCTAGTATTTACTGGGTATGCATCGCCCTCAGGCTCGCGTAGGTACATCGAGACGTTGAAGTCATCCGGTGCGGTATCCACCGCCTATACACTAGCATCCTCTTTATCAAGTTTTGATTCTTCATTGTGGTGTACCTGTTCCGCTGAATGCGCTGCAGCGGGGAGGTTCGACAGCGGGCCCTGGTAGTGCCTGTGTCCGTCGGCGGCGTACCAGATACTACCAATGAATTTAGCACAGATGAACCGTGAAGCAAAGTAAAAAGGCCGCACAACGCAAGCACAATCACACCGACAGTGATCACCGACGCATAGTTCATGCTCTCCGCCGTGACTGGAAGCACCGTTGGGAACGAGAAGATCACGCAGACAAACAATGTCCACAAGATACACGTCCAGTTCGTGAACGCGCCCAAGATTCCATCGCCCATGTAGAACGGTCCTGGCTTGAAGTTCACCTCGGGATGGTGTGCATACACTCGTCGAAGGAAGATGGGGATAATGTACGACAAGTCGAGGGCCATGGCGGTGAGCGAGAAGATGGCCTGCGCAGCAATAGGGCTGGCGAGGTCGAGCAATCCGGGAAGGAACGATACGAGAGTCGTAAGTGCAATAGCGCGTAGAGGTGTGTTCGTAATCTTAGAGTTCTGTCCAAAGAACATCCTATCTGGGAGGCCGTGGTCACGGCTGAAAGCATAGACGGTACGTGACGCAGCCTGGAGGGCCGTCTGCACCACGAAGAAGGCCGTGAAGCATACGGGTACCCACAGGACGAGGGCACCAGCCTTGCCCATGCGCAAGTTCATAATCTACAGGTATTAGATAAAGCCGAAAAACAGATCATGGGGGCATACCTCGAGAACAGCATTGCCAGACGCGCTATCGCGGAGAGGCTCGAGAGGGCCAGAGCAGAGAATGAGGACAATGTTGAAGAGCCATCCAATGAGGCCAGTACCAATGACGGCAATGAAGATAGCGGATGGGGCTGTAGAAAATAAGTATCAAGCGGTTAGCGGTCGATAGGAAGAGAACAAACCCGCATAGGCTGCGCGTCGGACTTCTTCCCTAACAAAATGTGAGCTTATCTGAGCAGCAGGTTATCGGAGCGAACGTACGCGATGTGTGCAGTAGCATCGTAGTCCTAAGAAACGGAAATCAATCAATTATTGGATACCCCTACATGGCCGAGGTCAGGCTTACCGTCATCTGCAGATAAGTCAGTACTGATATGGACAATTGAATGGAGCACCACTTACAGTCCATTGAACAGAGAGCAAGCCAAATAGGAAAGCGAGGCCGGTGTCCCAGCCTCCGGTCTGGTTGATGACACCTGCAGAGCCAAAGACATAGCCAGCTGGGTGCATGTTTTCCCTCCCAGTGGTCGCAAGTAGGACAATGATAATGACTGGAACAAATATAAGCCTGAGAGGAGATAGGGAAAAAGTTGGGACGTACTGAAAGTGGTCCCCAGATTTACGAACACGAAGGATGTGGAGAACTTGGCAAGATAGCGAGTAGCGAAGCAATTCTAATCCGAGGTCAGCGTGATCTCGATAGAACTCGTGCAACGCACCAAGGCTCCATGGATAGCGAGGAGTCCGGCGAAGAGGCCAACGACCATGCCTTGGGTGACCTCGTAGTTTCCACCCTTGCCCACGACCACGGCGGCCCAGATCATGTTTGAGAGTCCAAACTCGGTGGACGAGATGCCCGCAATTTGGCCTAGAATGTTTAGCCAGCCCACAAGCCAGCCGACGCGCGCGCGGTACTTCTTGGGTGTGAGCTCGGCGGACGCTGTGTACCTGCTGGGCGTCAGGAAATGTCATAAAAAGAGAGGGATGAGAACGCACAAGCCGCCGCAGGTCGGGTATGCGCTCACAATCTCCGCAATGCTTGAGCCAAGGGTGAAGCACATCGTTGCACCCAGGATCCAACACCAGACCACCGAGGACGGTCCACCAGTGAGTAGAGGGGTGTTGAACGTCGTTGCAATACTTGAACAGAGACCCATGATGCTGAACGCGAAACTAATCTGTACAAAATATCAGACAATGTGCAGGGAGGCGGCCTGTCTGCAACGCACCGTGGCCAGATTGGAGAACTCGCGCTTGAACGAGGGCACATAGCCCAGTGCGACTAGCTCCTGATCATCGTCCAAGACGGCGGCCTGGTCTTGACTCTTTCTCGACATTGCGGTAGAGGTGGTGGTAAGAGGTCAAGAAGCAACACCTCCCTGCAACAGGAGCCGGCTGGTTTAGTAGGAACGCGTTATCGGAGTGTGGAAAAACGAAGAACGGACAAGCAAAATGATCTTGCCGGATCTATTTCGTGCCTAGCAGATTGCCGGTGGGCACACATCAGAATGTGAAAACGCCCGATTGTCATTTTTCCCCTGCATTTTGCACTATATTTCCTTGATTTCTCCTGTAAAATCGTCCGTTGAAAGTCCAAAGTACAGACCGCGTCGATGAATAGAGGGCTGTTATCGGAAATTTTACTCGGTGCTTCAAAACACGATCACGTGCTTGATAGTGACCCACATGGATGCTTGCGCATGATAAGGTTTTAAAAGCCACTCACTGTCAGCGATGGGCGCGCGCTGCGCTGAGCACTTGCGGACCACCCACGCTGCATCACAAAACCAGGCGGAAGTCATGCATCACATTCAATTGTCGCAGTCCAGCGGGGTTCCAGAAAGCGCACGGTCTCGCTTAGCTGGCGCTAAGGCAATGATGGCTTCATGAGGCTAGCAGACGTTTGTTTGTATACAAAAATCAAATATCCAAGTAGTTTCAGGACGTTGCTAGAGTATTGGAGTCCTGCGGGCTTCCAGAAAATACTAACGAGCCCTACTAACCTCTACAGTCGGAGTCTAAATCTCACGCTGGTTGCTCTAGTATCGTAGTGCCAGGATCAGACGTCTGCAGCATGGTTAAGCAATCGAAAAGTATGTTTGCTGCTTTTCGGAGCGCATGTACGTTATTTACAATGGGTCTCGACGAAGAGAATGGTTAACGGTAGCTTGAAGTGTGTCCAAAAGCATAAACAATTTATCTCACACAGTTGGGGCTACGAGGACCTCAAGGGGGTTTGTGGTTGCCGTACGTGTCACACTGCTCGAAAATCTGAAGTTTGAACCCCTTTGTTGAACACTGACTAAGCTATTAGTATACATGAGCGTGGTTGACCCTGGTCGACCTGAGGAACTGTCGCGTGCACAGTATCGCGGATCAGAGGCTGTTACATTGTGTGTCCCTCTGCAGCCAGGCCACTCCGAATCCGAAGTCGAAGTCGAGTCCATCGCATTCCGCGCCACCGTCTTCCGAATCCGCAGGAAAGAGTCTAGTACTCATGGAACAGTTTCTAGCTTCGGCCAAGGTTCACGTTCATGCTGCCCGTGCCGCCTGCACGGAATTCCAATACATATGTTGGGTAGTCGGCGCTGTAGGCCAGCCCGTCCTGTTCACCATGGCTGCTGGCGCGACACTTGCCAACGCGGTATAGAAAGTACAAATTGAAATTTTTCTTAGCCATCCATGGGTTCAGAGAGGATAATTGGAGTTTGGGAATCCGAAAGGGCTTACTGCAAGACCCAGGTCCTCCTTGACGCCCTCAGGGCCAGAAATATGCGCAGGCGCGGCTGAGAAGGAACGGGAAAGGAACTCCTTGTCTCGATTCGTACGGTTCAGAGAATATAGCCATCAGAAACCTTTTCGCCGTATTTTAAGGTTGCCCTATTGATGGGGCGACAACGTTGTACAACTGTGCTCACAGCCAAAGACATTGCAAGGACTAGGTTGGATCCCTGCCATAAAAAAACTTTCTCTGAAAGATGAAATAATCAAGCCATACCATAAGACATGGCAGACCATGATGGTCAAGTCCAGAAGGCACAAAATACACGATGACAACACATAATCGGTATCGGTCCGATCATTCCGAAAACAAGGATCAGTGGCACCAATCTTGCGTCTGTCCACAGTCCGCTTTGTGGCAGCGTTTTCTCGTCATGCCAGTGTCAAGCGCATTTTAAGTGATACAAACAGCCGACGGCCTTATAAAACCAGACGATCTTAGTGGCTAAGTCGCAAAGTGGGTCGGTGATCACTGATGCTGTATCATCACTGACATGAGCTCTTCGCAATGGATGGCAGCGTTCTTCCCCGCTCGGATTTCCTAGTGTGAGAACTTGAAGCATCAAGACCACCCGTACTCCCTTCATCAGCTAAATAGACACTTTCGATCGTAAACAATGGCACCAGCTGACTAACTCGGTCATGCGGCGTGATTTGTGGGTGCCTCCGGCGACAACATCCTACGCTGTCGGTCACCTGAGAGCCGTATAATACTCGACGCGGTTCCGCTTTACGAGTCTCACCGCTCTCACATCCTCTATCTCCTGAATCAGTCGTCTCAGTCCTTGTTCTTTCCGGTCAAGGCAGCCCACGTTTGTGTTATGTGGCCATACATAGCACGAAGATCGTGATATTGGGATGCTTCGTGTCTTCCCTCGGATGGACTCTGATTCAATTTTGCAAGCAGAATGCACACAGAATGTGATGTTCGGTAGATGGACCGGGCCGTCAGGTCGGTCTACAGGAGCGGGCGCGCCCAATCACATGAGGATTGTTAGAGGGGCACGCAAAAGGCTCGACCAAGTCTTCGACGTGCAGAATACGTGGATGTGAGTGTGTGTACACTCGAGGCATCTTTATTTTGGGGGGAAGTTCTGCCCCGACGCGGGGTGCGAGATGCGGGGTGGAAGATGATGGAATCCAAGCTGATGAACATTGGATGAACACGGTCTAGATGGGCTAGGATATACCATTGTCTGCGCCTCCACGGCACGGAAAGATGTTGTTCCCCACATGAAAGCCTGCTGAGGATGTCATGCGAATGGCGGGGTGCCATGTTACCCCGCATTTCCGGCTATACGATCGAGGTTGAAAAGGATGCCTCGGAACGAGTTGTCGGATACCAACCTCCCTCCTCGACCCTCTGCCGTAGCTCTTTCCCTGAAGCTAGGTGAGTGCGCATAACGCGCCTGGCGTTCGCTGGAATGTCGGCGTTTGCCGCCCAATCATGATGGTCCGATCTGAGGTCATCTTTCCCTTCACAGAAGTCGCGCCAAGCATACAACTCTTCCTCTTACCATCAACCCAACTTCACAACCATGGTCAAAGCTGTCGTTCTCGGTGCTGCTGGTGCGTTCCCTCGCAGTGGATTGTGCGCTGTTGCTGAGCTCGTCGCCGGCTGTAGGTGGCATTGGCCAGCCTCTCTCGCTACTCCTCAAGGCGAGCCCTCTTGTCAGCGCGCTCGCGCTCTACGATATCGTAAACACCCCTGGTGTTGCGGCCGACCTCTCCCACATCGCAACCCCATCCAAGACAGAGGGATTCCTTCCCCCAGATGATGGTCTGGCCAAGGCCCTCACCGGTGCCGACGTCGTGGTCATCCCAGCGGGTGTCCCACGCAAACCGGGTGT
Organism: Cylindrobasidium torrendii FP15055 ss-10; assembly: GCA_000934385.1. Taxonomy (NCBI): domain Eukaryota; kingdom Fungi; phylum Basidiomycota; class Agaricomycetes; order Agaricales; family Physalacriaceae; genus Cylindrobasidium; species Cylindrobasidium torrendii. The sequence continues at coordinate 115,661 of KN880474.1, read as the reverse complement.
ACGTGTTTATCCGTGCGATGCTTTGGACAATCCACTGACGTATTGTATTGTAGATGACTCGCGACGACCTGTTCAAGATCAATGCTGGCATTGTGCGCGACCTCGCGACAGGTATTGCCAAGACCTGCCCCAAGGCGTTCGTGCTCGTCATTTCGAACCCTGTCAACTCGACGGTTCCCATAGTGGCAGAAGTGCTGAAGAAGCACAGCGTCTTTGATCCCAAGCGGTCCGTCGCCTTTGCCATACGTGCTTGATGCCAAGCTCATCCACCGTTGACAGCCTGTTCGGTGTTACCACTTTGGATGTTGTTCGCGCTTCGACATTTGTTGGTGAGATCACCAAGACGGATCCCCAGCAGGTCGTCATCCCCGTCGTTGGTGGCCACAGCGGTGTGACTGTGGGTACCTCCCATGCGAGACTTGCGCCTTTCCATTGATCTCTTGTTAGATTGTGCCGCTTCTGTCGCAATCCTCCGCACCGCTGCCCTCCTCCTTTGCTGGTGCAGAGCTGGACGCGCTGATTCACCGCATCCAGTTTGGTGGCGATGAGGTCGTCAAGGCCAAGGATGGTGCTGGAAGTGCTACCCTCAGTGCGTCGTCCGCGAACGTTTGTTATCGCTATCGAGCCTGACATGCGTCTTTGTAGGCATGGCTTATGCCGGTGCCGAGTTTGCGCTCAAGGTTATCCGCGCAGCCAAGGGTGAGAAGGGTATTATTGCCCCAACATACGTCTACCTCGACGATGCGGCCAAGTCGCTCGTTGGCAATGGTGTCGATGTTGACTTCTTCTCCACCAACGTTGAGCTTGGGGTGCGTGTACTCCTGTGTTTTGTGGAATTGTCACTCACGACCAAACAGCCCGACGGTGTCAAGGAGATCAAGTCGCTCGGGTCGTTGACGGACAAGGAGAAGGCACTCGTTGCTGCAGCAATCCCCGAGCTCAAGACTAACATTGAGAAGGTATGCAATTCTTTTCAGTATCGAATGTTCTGCTCATAGATCTTGCAGGGTGTTGCATTCATTAACGCACCTAAGCTTTGAGATCTTGAGCATGTGTAGAGCTGGAAGTTATAAACTGTACCATCATTCTAGTAGACTTCTGAATATATGTACATTATCTGGAACAATGCCGCGAGCTAATGGATGTGTGTACGGACAGTGTGTGGCGGTCTGGCCCAATTCTGCCCGGCCCTTGAGATGAGCCTGCTCTTCGCGCCGACATCGCACCCGCCGACTGTCAGAAGCCGATTTGAGTTTCTCGTTTTGCAGTTTCTGGAGGCCTTGCAAGTTGCTTGGAAGACCACTTCACTTACTACACTCTAAGCTTAGCCTTAGTAAATGAGTATCCTTTGCGTTTTCGAGGGTCAATTGTGCTCGTAACACCAATTTAGGTTCAATTTGAGGCAATCTGACCGCCCGCCACATGTCTGGACTCCGCTCAATGAGATCGACTTGTAATTTCGGCCCCTGTAGGCGGCGCTCCTTAAGTTTACGAGACTCCTCTACGCTCTCTCTTCCTCCTCTGTTGAGCGTCTGTCCCTCCTTTTCTCTTTCCTTTGCCCCACGCCGTACTCCTGCCCGCCTGGAGTACTTGTCTCCTTGCACTCTATACCGCGGCCAGCACCAAGGACACTGAACGTCGTCAAAAACGCGTCTTCTCTCGCGCCCGACGCCTCTGCTCGCCGCCCTTCCACACTCTTGCGCCCCGCTACCTCCTCCGCCGCGTATATTCACGCATATAACCACACATTTGGCGTCTAACTCAAGATGGGCATCGGGGACAACATTACTGTGAACCAGTTCCAATTCTGCTTGGACCACGGGAGCGAAGTCTGCTGGTTGTACTGCTTTGTGGACCATAGGGAGGATAATAATGCGCGCGTGTCGGGGCTGAAGCAGGCGCTGGGAAAGGGTCCGGCATTCGATTTGAATGTGCGTTCTTCTTGACTTTTTCATTTCGAGCGCGGTCAATCTCCCACCGACCGAGGAGACCTGTCTCTGTGCAGAAGGAGTGCTGACAGAAGCTTCAGGAGCGCAAGGCGATATGCGCGTATGACCTCGGGGCGACGCCAGGGAAGAAGGGGGGATACCAATGCAAGTCGCATTCGAAGACGGACTGCAAAAAGTGCTTTGATTGGGTCAAGGTTATTAAAGGACTGGAAAAGTAGAGGGTGCGCGCGTCCTTGCGACCTGAGAATTGGCGCTGACCTTCGTTCCTGCCCGCTAGACATTCCTCCTTAGCTCGGTGAAGTGAGCCAGTCAAGCTTGTCGCCCCTCCCTCCCTCCTTCTACTACATGTCATACCCGCCACCACACTCCTTCGTTCAGTTGTGCTTTCTCGTTACTTTTTTATTTCCTCAATCTCAACCCCGGAATCATATCTCTTGTACTGCCGCCCGCACCGCTGTCCACATTGTCGTATGTCGTCTTGCGGACTTCGAGGCGTTAGTGTGCATATATTTTCTTCATTAGCGTACCATTGAAATCATATCGTACTCTTGGACTTTGCTTTGGCCGCGAGAGACAATTTGGGAGTCCGGAAAGGAAGGTATGTGGTGTGCAGGGCCTGTGAGCCTCGAGTTTGCGGTGTTTTGGCCAGATGGGGGCAGTTGCGATGGTTAATATGTGATATCGGATTGAAACTGACCGAACAAACTCCAGTTAACGACCCGATAAGTCACCTGTGCGCAAAGATTGGACAGCAAACGTGTGTGATAACTTTTTTTCTTCGCGAAGGGGGACGAAGGGTCCGGGTTGCCGTTGGAAATTGGACGAAGGTGCCGAAATGGGGTGATCGAGAGATCGGGGTCTGTAGCGGTGCGTTAATGACGCGCAGAGGTAGCTGCTTATAACAACTTGGACTCTGACCACCACCACCTACGACAAACTGCTAGATTGCGATGTCGTCCAGCTCGTCGCTCAGATCGCGGCGCGTGATTGTCGCGTCTCTTTTCCTGCCCAACACCGTCACCCTCAACGATGATGGCGGGTCTGGGAATCCTACACCGGACGCGATATCGTCGCCATTCCCAACACCGCGCAAGGCCAGTATGAACACTGGAACAAGCACGCCTGGCCGTGACATATCGATGCCGGAAATCCTCCGCCGCCTCCACGACAAGACGGTCGACAATCCCTCGTTGCCCAAGAGCATCGTCGATGACCTCAAGGACCGCGTCAGTATTCTTTTCCTTCCATACACTCTGCGTGTCCGCTTATCCGCTCACCCAGGCCACAAGAAAGGCACTCGGCCCGAACGCAATGGCGACAATCAACGAGGCGCTCAATCCATTCTCCAAGGCAGGCTCCTTGCCCCAGACTCCGCCTCAGAAGCCCTCTAAGCACCCTTCTGAAGACGACACAGCCCAGCCTCCACTGACCTATCGCACTCCCAGCGTTCGCCGTCCCAAGCACACACTTTCCCGCTCTCGTTCTCGCCGCTCGTTCAGCAGTGTTGCCGCCAGTGAGCTGCACGTCGAGGCTAATGGTCACGCCAATGGGGGCCTGAAGAATGCCATCGACTCGGTATCTCTTAATGCCTCCCGCCCGATGCTCAAGAAGAAACTCTGGGTTGGTACTCTGGGTGTTGACACCGATAGCTGGTCATCCAATGTGCGCCAAGGTGTCCATGCCCGCCTGCGCGACGGATACCAGAGCGAGATTGTCTGGACGCCTGACGATGTGCTTGAAAAGGCATACGACGAGTTCTGCCATCAGGTATTATGGCCTGCTCTTCACTACGCGGTCCCCGACGCACCCAAGACCAAGATGTTCTACGAGAGCGCGAGCTTCAAGCACTATGTCGAGGTCAACCAAAAGTTTGCGGAAGCCATCCGCAATGTCTGGCACGAGGGCGATGTCGTCTGGGTCAATGACTACCACCTTATGCTGCTGCCCCAGATGTTGCGGCAGGCAGGCATTACAGGACCAATTGGATTCTTTATGCACGTCGCCTTCCCTAGTTCAGAAATCTTCCGGTGCTTGTCTGTTCGTGAGCAGCTGCTCAGAGGCGTGCTCGGTGCAGACCTTGTCGGCTTCCAGACGGCGTCTTTCGCGCGACACTTCCGCCAGACATGCTCTCGCATCCTGGCCGTCGAGGCACTTCCCCGTGGTGTGCAGATGCCGCCGGAGGAAGGTGCCGCTACCGGAGATGAAGAGAGTGGCCATTTCGTTGACGTCGGTGTCTACCCTATGGGTATCGATGTTGGCCTATTCAGGGAGCGCAAGCGGGACCCCGAAGTGGCCGAATGGCTCCAGGTCCTCAAGCAAAGATATGCTGGGATGAAGATCGTTGTCGGTCGTGACAAGCTCGACGATATCCAGGGAGTTAAACAGAAGATTCAGGCGTTTGGTACTTTCCTCGAGCAACATCCTGAATATCAGGGGAAGGTATGTCGTTCAAGGCTTGTCGCTGCAACCGCACTGACAGGAAATTTCATTAGGTCGTCCTCATCCAGATTGCCATTCCGTCCAACTCTGCACATACTAGTGCCACGCCTGCGATTTCGTCGTTGACGGATAAGATTCTCGCGGACGTCTCTTCCATCAACTCGCGGTTCTCTACACTCACCTACCACCCCATTCTCTTCCTCCCGACCTCCGACGTCTCGTTTTCGCAGTATGTTGCGCTACTATCATGTGCCGATGCGTTCATTGTGACCTCTCTGCGTGAGGGCATGGCTCTGCGTACTCATGAGTTCGTTGTCTCGCAGGAGGACAAGGAGCCTGGGAAGGAGGGGACCCTCATTCTCAGCGAATTCACTGGAAGCTGGAGTTTCCACGGCTTCCGGAGCTGTGTCGGCATCAACCCTTGGGATCGCGTCGGTACCGCTCGTGGTTTGTTCGAGGCTCTCGATGAAAGTGGTGCGGACACACCAGAGAAGAAGCAGGCGTTGATGGAAACGCGGCACCGGCGATGGGAGGAGCTCCTTGGCTGGGTCGAGGAGCAAAGTGCGCAGAAGTTTGTCTCTGGATTCCTTTCGCGGTGCTTGAGGGCATGGGAGGAGCATCAGCGCGGGAGTGGGGACCGGGGCAATGTCGAGCTGCTCGATAAGACTCGCGTTCAGCGTGTTGCGGTGCAGCTTAGGCATTGCGAGAAAAGACTGATTGTGGTTGACCTTGAAGGGTCGTTGTGGAATAGGGCGCTGAAGACACAGGGGAGTGAGATGGATGTGGATAATGAGGATTTGGCGGCTGCGATGAACACTTTGAAGCAGCTCAGTCAGGACAAGAAGAACGAGGTGTGGGTTCTTAGTGGGCTGAAGGTGAAAGGTGCTCTGTCGAAGCTTGCGGAGGAGGCGCCTGAGGTCGGCATTGTGTATGTTCTCTTTTTCTTGCGTATGTTTTGATGGCTGACATTCACCTAGGGCTGAGAATGGTTGTTTCCTGAAGACCAGGGACACAAAGGGCAAGCCGGGAACGTGGATCAACATGGTCGGTAGCCTCAACATGGACTGGAAGCCGATGTGCATCGAGATGCTGAACTACGTACGTCCCTTGCTATGGTCATTATCATCTCCACTCATGGTAAATGCAGTTTACGGAGCGTACACCTGGATCGTATGTGGAGGAACGCGAGGCGTCTGTTGTTTGGCGGTTCTGGAACGGCGACGCACAGGACAACTGTGCTGACCGCCAATGGGCCCGGCGCCAGGCTGCAGAGGCGCAGAACCACATTTTCGACAGTCTGGGCGAGCGCTACGGCCTGCGGATCATCCCTGGCTCGAACAGCTTCCTTGTACTACCGTCCAACATCTCGCGCTCGACGGCTGTCGGCGCGATTTTGCACCCTGGTGGTCCGGGGAATGCACCGGTGACCGGGCGCACAGACTTTGACTCGACGGGGACGTGGGACTTCATCCTTGCGGTGAGCGGTGACGAGAAGTTGTTGACGAGGTTGAATGAGCTGGATAATGCGGAGACGTGCTCGACAAGTGGGAAGGGGACGGATGCGAAATGGAGGGTTGAGAGGGCGAGTGCGTTGGAGCTTCTTAAGGTGTTTGTGGGAGTGTAAGATCTACCTTTATTGGTTCAGTATGTGCAAAGCGCAGCCCGTCGTGCAAGAGGAAAGAATGGAAAGAGAACTATGTGCCACCAAGGATGGCTTAAGTATTCTTTATTGTAGATATTGGTTAGACTTGTAAACTCGTTGTAGTTGTGTGTACAAAAGTCTTTTACATTGACACAAATCGCATGTCACGCCATCACGAGGCAATAAACACGGTCGATTGACACGTGTGTAAGTAACTTGCTTTACGACCACAACCAACCGACTAACGACTCGTCTGCAATGTCTCTTCTTCGACGCTCAAACGCGAGAGGAGGCGAACTTCCCAAGGAGTTGTTGGTTCGTCTCTTCGGATACGCTCTCGACGACCTCCCTTCGACTGGCTGCATCGCAACCGCCAAGGCCATTGCAAAGGTTTCCAAATGCTGGCGTGCAGTATTGTACGGGACGCCGTCCCTATGGACAAAATTGAACATCGAGTTCGTCGAGGAGTGCCTCGTCGGTCCGGGAGACAGTGAAATGGTGGAAGAAACACCGGTTGATTGCCTAGGACGCTGCTTGATGTTGTCGCACCCACGTCCGTTAACAATCAGTGTACGGGTCATCATCCTGTCGGATCACGACGTCCTGCAGGAACTGGACGGCCGTCTTCAAAAGACCATGAACATGCTCCTGGCGCATTCGTATCGTTGGAAGTCGGTTCGTATCATAGGCCCGGACGATGTCTTGTCCCAACTCCGCCACCTTGGTTACCAGCGCCTCCGGTCACTCGAGAGTTTCACCTTGCATCTCGTCAACACCCCGGAACGCTCGGGACCGCCCTCGTACGTCTTAATGAATCCAGCTGAACGACCACCGTTCGAGACCGCAGCCTTTCCCCCTGGGCTACACCATCTGGAGGTCAACTTCCATCTCCCCAACCTCACAGTCGAATGGTCGACGCTTCAATCCCTTGTCATAGGCTTCTCCAACGCTGGCGCTTGCCGACAGGTGCTTGCACAGACCCGAAATTTGCAGCATTTGGCTATTTCTCACATCGGACGCTCGGAAGATGGGGTCGAGCCACTTGTGCTCTCGAATCTGCGCTCCCTCACGCTGTCCAAGTGTGCGGCTGACAACATTTTCGATGGGCTGTCGGTACCCGCTCTGGAAGAGATATCCCTCAAGGAGGTCGACCGCGAGGACACATCCGACACCTCTGATCATGTCGCTCATAGCAGCAACGCTCCCGCGCTCCGGGAAAGGTGCAACATCAATCCAGCGTCGATGAAGACGATACTTGCTCGCGTGTCCCGCATTCTGAAATCCTCGAAAACGCCGATTACGGCATTCAGTCTATCGTGCGGCTTAACTGCACATCCGGTGTACAGCTACAAGGACTTCGTAGTCCTATTCCCCCTCCTCCCGGACGTATCCCGTCTCTCGCTCAAATTCAATGCAGCGACAGACGGCGAATTACTCGCAACGCTCGTCGACCAGTGCCCTCCCCTCTTCCCGTCCCTCAAGGAGCTTTCGCTCTTCGTCGAAACGGAGTGCATCCCTTCGGATGACTTCCTTATATCGTCACCGCTCATCGAGGAGCTTGTTCGTACACGTCAGGCAGCTGGTTTGCAAAGGTTCTCTCTGCGCCGCACGCGCATGTACCACTGCGATGATTCGGATTACGATCTGACAACGCGCGTCTATCCATCGTCGTCGCTTGCACAGACGCTGTTGAGTATGTCGAAGGAAGGCTTCGAGGTGAGCTGGACTGACGGATACGGGGCTGATGTTATGGAGATGGCCAAGGAGTACCAAATGCATGTCCGCTAAATAATACGTACATATAGTGCCTGCCCTATCCAAGACGTTCGTACTAGTACCATGCTTCTGTATACTACAGTAATTACTTAAATCGCTTCTGTGCCTTTCAATGCTACTTAATGGTTGTGCTAGTCTTAAAATATTGTTTATGACTGTAAGATTCGTGATCTGAATCCGTGGCCGAACTGAGCCTTAAATGCTGTAGACGACGCACCAGACTAAGTTTGCTATCATTTATTATTGCATGTCAGATGTGCGATGAAAATGTAAGCACTGTGCCACAAAAACACTGCATTTACTACAGATGTACTGGCCCTCGACCGGGAGCTTGGGTATCTGTATGTACACTCGGCGAACATGAGTTACGCGGCTACGCCATGATCCCAAAATGTGAAGTTTCATGACATTGAGCATCATCCCCGGGCCTCTCAGCAAAATTCCACACGACAGTAAGCCTGAAGTCGTAGAGGCTTGCGTGCAGTAATGCCAAGCTGCCCAAAAAGGGCGTAAAAATCACCGAAGCGACGCCAGCAGGATTCGAACCTGCGCCCTCAAAGAGGAAGAGATTTCTAATCTCTCGCCGTAACCACTTGGCTATAGCGCCATGATCGAGGCGTAGCAGTGTAGCAATACAATCACAACACACACAAACAAAACTTGGACAGAAGAAAGTCAGAGTTTTTGACGAATGGTATGCATTGCTGCATGTCAATGGATACATACATACTGGCCGGATTGATACTTGGGAGGCTCCGTTGAAAGTCAAGTGCTGATTCAACCGACGCTCAAACGATTTGATGGTGTGGGTGTGGGGAGGCTTTGGGTCGCCTCTTTTGCGGCGCAACCGCCCAAGCTGCAGGTTCTAGTTTAATATGGACTCTGTCTTGCCTAGAGCCGCGCTTCCCACTCGACCGGTCGACGTACAAAACGATAATCTCATCTCATCGCACCGCGCGCTACATCGGGCGACTGACCGCGCCATGAGGCAGCAGCGCGTTCGCATTCGAGAACATCGAGACAGAATTTTCCCGCATGATATTCTTTTGCACGCCCAGTGCGAAATGCCGACAGACCTGGATCCCGCCAGGCGTTGAGTTGGTTGGTTGTTCCTTGTGGCTGCCGTCCGGGACGGCGCTGAGATACTCCCCGAGAGCTGTGAACTTCTGGCTGAAGCATGCGATGATTCCCGGTGCGTGTGCATTGCATTGTACACCATACTTAAAGCATCGCGCGCCGAGTGGAGAAAGAATGATGATCAAAAGGTGATACTGTGGAGAAGGGAGGCGCGTTGTACGTCCTAGCGCGCGTTTACAAGCTCTACTTATCTCTACTGTGAGACGCGAAACATCGCAGCTGGAGCGCTTTATGCCTCGGTTTACGCGTCTTTGAGCAGGAATGAAGTGGGTAATTGGCGGCTATCGCGAACAAGCTAGCAAATTGCCTTTCAGAGGAAAGCTTGGTAGGGATAGACCGGAATAATTGTCGGTGAGTCAAGCATGCGGCAGCAGCAAAAAATCGAAGCATGCAGGCAGAGGCAAGGGAAGACGAGATCGTTCATGACCTCTGTGTAATTGCAGCGTATGAAGTTGGTGTGCGAGTGAGAAGCAGCGCAGCGGTCAGCAGTCTATCAAGGCTCGCGGTGTATGGTGGGTAAATCTGTAAGAGCAAAAGCTCACGTCCGCTGCTAGTGACGACACAGCTAGTACTACCGTCGATACACAGTGGATGCTTATTTAGTTGGACTGCTATACCATGGGCCCCATACAACACCGGGACTTGCGCGATATGCAGTTCCAGGCCTCAGGATCAGGCGTCGACTGCAAATAAAGAGCTTGCTTTGAGACGGAAGGGCGACGCAAAAAGATAGTGCCTTTGTGAAAGGCCGTGAATAAAGAAAGAGACTGCAGGAGGGAAGTCTGGTGATGTAGGCGCGCGAGTAACAGCACAAAAGGAGAAGATATGCAAGGACAGTCAGGGCACGGGACAACGATATGATCCCTGTCCGCAAAAGAGAGGGAAAGTATCGAGGAGACGGCGGGCGTTCTGGACGGCGGCGCGGCGGTGGGGGAAAGCGGGCGCTTGGGAAAGAGAGGAAATTGGCCGGAGAGTTGACAAGAACAATGGGACGGCGGCAGGTACATATCCGGTTGGACATTGTCCCAATGGGGCAGTCGTCGCACGTTGAAACCGCGGGTGAGGGAAATACGCTATGTGGGGGCTGATGCCAAACAACCAAACAAACAAATCGAGCGCCGAAAAGAGAGCACAGCCACCCTTGGTCATTTCACTCTGCACCTTCAGATACTTATAAGGATGCTCATCACTTTATAACGCAGAGGGAACTCGCTGCTCCCGTCGTTTCCGTTGTGTTACCGCCGCCGCCGCCGCCTTCTGCAGCGCCAGCGTGCCACAACTATCGCCCGTCGCGCTCGTCGCTCGTCGTCAATCCAATATGTTCGCTACCCCGCCGCGCCCGATCCTGAAGCGAGCCAAGTCAAATCATACACCACACGCCGTCCATTTCCCGTCGTCCCCACTTCTCACCAAAACGTTCGATGCACCCTCATATGACCGCACGCCGATAGTGGTCGTTCCCAATTCGTGTGGTGAGTCGCCAGTGCGACCCGGTTTGATACGCCATTGAACCCTTCCCAGCTCTTCCCGAACGCGGTGGCAGGTGTTATACATTTGACCTCCCCGCCGTCCCCGACCTTGTCCCCGACGAGAGTGACGAGAGCGATGACTCTGCGACCTCAACGGGCTCGTCCAGCCTCCTTTTCAAGGCCTGTGCCCCTGGACCAGCAACACCACCTCTTGATTACGCATTTTCCCAACCGCCAGAAAAAAAGCTCAAGCTCAAGACGAAGAAGTCCAAATCCCTTTCTCCTCCCCAGATCTTTGCCGACGACCTCCCCTTCCCGCCATCACCTTTGACCGACAAGAAACGCAGACGCTTGGAAAAGTGTCAGGCCTTGTCGATGTGCGAGCGGGAGCGGGCTGCTGCCGGTGGATGCCTGGATGGATTTTGATTCTCCCCCCTCTCCAAGCGCACCGTTACTTTTTTTTTGCGGATCCTATTTTTATTCTCTTCAACCCCTTCTTCACCTTAACCTAACACCTTTTTTTTATATCGCACGCATACAAATCCACACGCTCGCTGTCCACAAACCATGTACAAAAGTGTCCCATGATATCCTGTTCTCTTGTACACCATCGTAGACACCGCAACGACCCTATAACGATCGATCCGATTATCCTCCTGCTCAGCGTTCGTCCGCTTCCGACCACTCTGCCTGTCGGCCTCCCGTCCTGCCCACGTTTTTTTCTAGCCTCGAGGGGGTCTCTTTCGCGCAATGACAGAGCCCTGTGGGTCTGTCGTCCGTCTGTCCGTTCTGTCATTCCGACTCATCCTCACTTGTTTCGAACAATAAACTAACTAATGATCCATCCACCTATGACGGAAATGCTATTCATACAGACTGCATTCATGGCTCCGGGCAGTACGAGCTAAATGCAAGCAGCGGTGGTATGTGAGCCTGCATTCTATGATTCGCCTCCGACTCTGGCTAAGTGCTAGCGCGCCCTTTCCGAGGAGCCCACACGGATCTCCAGCTCAGAGTGTTGTTGGCATCCCGTGCTATTCGTGTGGAGGCTGCGCAGCACTGCTGCTTCAAACCGCTCAGTCCACATTCCGAAGCCGCCGATACAGAGCTTTGAATTTGAGCCTCCACCGAGCACGGCATGCATGGTCTGCCAATATAGTTTAGCCTGTCAACCATCACACGCAGAATGTGCCATTTCCCTTTTGCAGTTGACGTTGCGGGCTCGGTGAGTTGACGAAAGAGCTATCTATCACGTCCCCGAGCTCCTGCCTCTGGTCCGACTTCGCTGTGGCTCTTTCAACTCTTCCCCACCCGGCTCGGGATAGCGACACAACTGAGTACCAGTCGGAAAAAGTGTCGGAACAGGTAGGAAGTGAAGGGTGGGGAGCACACCATGCTTGTCTGATGCTCGTCGAGTGATAAAACCGGGCAAGGAACTCGTCGGGTCCTGCCTTCATGCCTTCTTCAGTGCAAAAGTCAGTGTGTACGCTGGACTTCTAGACCCTTGCGAATCGACTCGTGTCGTGAGCCCTCAGCCCAAGTTGAAATTCGCTTCTCTCTTGACTGGTACTACGCCCGAGAGGATATACAGTGCTGCACATCGAGCGCCTACAGCCAAGCCTTCAGAACGAGCCCACTTCATTTCATCTCGGATGAGGGGGAAATTGGGGAAATAGACATTCATAGACCGAGCACCCCCGTTCATCTCCCCCATACGCGCACACGCATTTTATGAGGTCCAAGGGGGAGGTTGGGGGAGGCACAAGCATGTGCGCTGTACACACGCCCGCGGGCCGGACATACCCGTGTGGCGTTGAGTTCCTAACTTATTCTACATCCAGAACTCATCCACATGGAGCGGGTCTTGAGTTCGAGCAAAGTTCGAGACTCAGGCTGAAGAGGTTTGCGGACGGCCCGTGGATGTACAGCTGTGGACAGGTAGGTACTTCTCGACGATTCAATCGATGCAAGAATAACCACCGGGGGAATGTGGGTCCTTATGTTCGTTTGTGTTGACTGTTAAATGTTAACGAACGCCCAAATTCACAGGGAAGATGGAGGAACCACCTCTAGGTATTGGAAACTACTCAGAAATCGACGTTGTAGACACTGCAAAGTACTCCCACCTTGTCTCCAAAGAGTGCAGAATCCCTGCTTCGCGACTTCCCACGAACAACGACATAGTAAGTAGCAATATCAAAGCTGAACCGAAACCTGCGTATCGAGCTGCCAAAGTCGAGGAGAAACTTCTTGTCAGTGCTCGTCTTTTGACGCGGACGCGTCAATAATTAGACCGTGAGCTTAGGGCAAGCTACAGGATGTACAAGAGAGCTCACAACGCCTGAAGCATGACATGACGTGCTAACAGGATATTTCTATGCTCTGTTCAATGCGTATGCTGCCAGAGCTGAGGGATCGGAGGTGTGTTATACTTAATACTTGTAGTAGGCCAGCAAGTCCTTAGCCTACCGAGACTATGTAGCCATTCCAAGTTGCACCCAAGTGAACAATGTGCTCAAATGCAGTTAGAGGCTCAGAGGCTCACACTCCAGAGCATTCAAGCTCTTTTTGGCTCGTCAGCACAAAAATGACAGTCGAATAGAATTGCTCTTGTGAAAAACAAACGTATCCCGACATAGCGACGCCAGCAGGATTCGAACCTGCGCCCTCAAAGAGGAAGAGATTTCTAATCTCTCGCCGTAACCACTTGGCTATAGCGCCGTGATCGAGCCTCTCGTTCGGGTGCCACAATCGCCGGGTCCAAATGGCTGGCCGTCCTGTTCTTGGGCACAGTACTTGCAGTATTCTGAATCAACGACATGTTGCATGAGGGCTAGCATTCATATACCTAACTTGAGCAGAAATGGACCTTGAAGGACTCGGGGACACCGACGCAGTATGGAGGTTCAACCGCACACTCTCGAAGTAAAGCCAAATTTCCTCAATTTTACAACGCGTCCTATGTAGTAGTATGTGATGTCCATGGTCCGTAAATATGCAGGAGACCGAAAAGAGAGTTCTACAGGGAATAAGAATTATTGGAAGAGCGTCAACGTGACATTCCCATTCACGCGCGCCTTGATTTCCACCGAAATGTCCAAGTTCAGGTCCAGCCTCAGCTTCAAAGTGTCCCGCGTATTGCTCTCGCTCGCAGCCTTTCTGTGCTGCTGCTCTGGTGGTCTAAGCAATGCTCTCCGTGGTGCGCTCGTTATGCTTTTGCGCCGGGGCAACCGCGGCACCGTCAACGCAGGCGGTTGTTGCATTTGTGGGACGTCGATGAAGATATTGTTTTGGCCGGGAACGCTGAGTGATTGCGACGGTGTGTGATTGGCGGATGGTGTTTCGCGAGGGAATATGGAGGCCATTGGGCTGAGCATGAGAGGGCGCAGCCCGCCCCGCTTGGGAACAGGCGGCGGCGTGGGTTCCATCGGCCAGTATCCAGATTCGTCCGGCTCGTCTGCGGGTGTAGGCATGCCGCTCGGCGGCAGCGGTGGCAGCTCCAGCGACCACCCATCGTCGTCGTATTCGTATTTGGGCGTCGAAGGCCCGCTTGACGAGGATTCAGTTGGGAGGGTGTTGGTCGGGGAATACGGCGGGGTCATCATTGGAGAGGATGGGTGATGGTTGTAGGGAAACATGAGAACCAGACGGAAAACTCTGTGGTGGGCATCCATGCGTCGATGACACAATCATAATGGAGCAGGACGGCCAATGACAGCGTGAGGGCCAGGGTCGCCATTGCAGTCGTTTCTTCTTCGCAGAAGTTCCTCTGGTTACACTGTACGTCAGTGCATCCAGACCAGCGGTGCAAGAATGGGGAAAACAAGGGATTGGATTCTACACATAAATAAGACAAGATAGAACCTACACTACGACTTGTTACTGCCAAACTGAAATGCAAAGTCCTTCGTTAAATCGATTTCTCCCTTCAAGTGCGTGTTTGTGAGCTTGATCTGGCGCTGTCGAGGGGCGCCGCCCTTCTTGCCCTTCTTCTTGGGCTGCGCGCCCTTGTTGGGAACAGGGTTGGCGCTGGCAGTAACCTGGAGACCATCCGCGCCAAGCTGCCTCAGAAGGTCGACATCGTCTGGTACCTTCAGCGCATGCCAAAGATCCATAAACTCTTCGAGCAAGCATTAGGGAGTACGGAGCATGGACACAAGACATACCTTTTTCCACGTTCTGTCCTCCGGTCTCCTCACCAGGCTTGACCTCGTTCCAGAATACCATCTTTAACTGGCCATCCTTCGCTGTCCTTGTCACAAGCACCTCGCCCTCCTTCTCCAGCTCCTCCACAGCGGCTGGCGCCTCCTTCCAAACATCTTTCAGATCTCGAACGGCAATGCCGCCACCTTTGCGCGTTCGGCGTTGGATCTCAGTAAGCAGTGATGCCTTATTTCTAAAGTTGAACTCGTGCTGCAATGGAAAGAAGGTGAGCACGTAGAAGAATGGGGCACTGTGCCGCACCTTATAACTATACAAGCCCGTCTTTTCATCGTATGCCACTTTATCATGCGCCTTGAATTTCTCCAATAAGGCCTCATCGGTGTCAAGAGGTGTGTTTGTCATGATAGCTAGATCTTGTAGACGCATGGGATTCTGGTTGGTCTGGAACAGGTGTCAACGCTGGCTGGAGACATTGCAGTCATCCAAAGCAGACCTTCAAGTGTTGCACGGCGTACACCAGCTGTGTATTGACGTGCACGCCAGTTCCTGTATCCTTCGGCTGCGAGAAGACGACATCTAACAAGAGATAAGCGGCCAGACTGGAGATGTGCCGTGAACGACGGTACTGGATTTCGTCTTTGCTTTCTTCTTTGGAGCCGGCGCTGCCTCTGGCTCATAATCGGCGTCTCCAGATTTCTGGGGTTGGGCAGTCCATGATGTGTAGTCACGCTTCAGGCTTTGCTTAAAAGCGGAAGGTTCTTTCGACATGATGGTGGTCGTGGGGAAAGGTCCCACTGCCGCCGGTCACAGACGATGGAAATGCGTCACATTCGATCACTGGCCACAGTGACAATGAAATGAGATGCTTGGAATGTCCACTTGTGGGTGAGAGTAGATAAAATGGATGAAGAAATATTGCTACAAGCTTCACTTGACATCAGAAAAAGAATTGCGCTTCCCAAATATTAAGAACGGAGGCATCTCGGCAACGGCCGCGCTGACATCAACCCTCCCCTTGCGCTAAAGTCATCCTGCTACCGACCGTCATCTGCAGTCGCCCACTGCTGGACAGCGTCGAGGCGCCTCGGATTCCCCTTTGTTGCCTTTCTTTTTGTAATAATTTAGGTTGGCATAATGGCCTCTTTCTTTTCTCCACCACCCGCGCTTTCTGCCATCAAGATTGTCAAGCCCGAGGCTGCACAGTTTGTCCAGGAAGACGAATCGCGCACATCCAGCGCGTCTGCGATCCCTACGCGCCGAGGTGCGCGCCAATTCAGTGTTCCTGGCTGGCTTGCTCATCGCCCTGAGTAGATTCAACGCAACGGCAATGTCGAAACGTGATGATATATGGGTTAGTTGGACGCGGCGAGCATTTGGTTGAAACTCACCTAGATCAGTTCCTGCAAATACCAAGGCAAAGGATGCATCTTCCAACACCCTACGCCCACCGTTCGTCAATCCCCTGCTTGGGCTTGCATGATCTCACCACCTCCAGGCGGAAGAAGAAGCAGCGGCGGTAGCAGCCTCGGACGCGGCAGCAGCAGCATTCGAGTACGCCTGTGATATCCATGTTGATTCCACTTATCCAACATTCCCAGAAATGTTCGTCCAGAGACACCTGTCCCAGTGACTCCATCCCTCTCGGCCCAAGCTGTGAACGCGCCAGTCTTCGTCCCCAAGTCAGCCGTTACTTCACCTGAAAAGTCGAATCATGCCTCTTCGTAAGCGCACAGTTCTCCAAAAGCATATAGTTCCTGTTCTCACCTTCACAGTCCCGCGCCTGCTTCGTTGACACCCTCCCCGCCATTGGCAGAGAATGGGTACCATGAAGATGACTCGTACGAGTACCACTATGAAGACGGCGGTCTGGAACCTATGGGCGATGTACGCGTACAACACAACAAAATGCGAGCAATGTCTTCTAATACCCTATAGCAATACTACGACGACCAGCACTACGACATGAGCTACTTCTCCACCCCTCACTTTGTTCGCGAGCCTGTGAGTGTTATACCTCTTCCCAATGCTTTCTGCTTATGTTCCAACAGCTCAACTACCATTTGTACACCCAGACCGTACCACCCTCTTTTGTGAACAACTCTAACGACAGTCATTACATGCCTTCATCCCACGAGCTCCGTCAAACTCTCCAGATGCGCAGTGAAGTCACTCGCGGCGGTCCCGCCCCAGGTGCTCCTCTGGGCCTCCCCGACGAGCTTCAAGGATATCATACCCTCGTCCCTCTTGAGACATCCCCCGCCGACCGCCGCAAATTTGGCCAATGGCAGTCGACAGTCTATCGTGCGGTCAAGGAAGCCGATGGAATTCCATACGCCTTGCGTCGCGTCGAAAGTGAGCTCCGTGCATCCACTCATTCCCCATTCTCACAATCTCTCAGACTTCCGCTTGATCAGTCAGGCGGCTTTCGCACCCATTGAACAATGGGGAAAGATTCGTCACCCCGGCATTGTTGCCATAGCTGAAGCCTTCACGACTCGTTCGTTCGGCGACAGCTCTCTTGTTCTGGCTTACACCTACTACCCCGGCGCGCGCACGTTATACGACCTCCATTTCAACAAGACCCAGGGCACGACGGCCCCGAACAACAGCCCATACATGCTCATCTCGGCTCGGAATTCTTCGCCCGTTCCCGTGCCAGAAAGCACTCTTTGGTCCTATATCATCCAACTGGCAAGCGCTATTCGGCGCGTACACGAAGCTGGCATGTCGGTGCGAGTCGTTGACCCCACCAAGATTCTCCTTACAGGCAAAAACCGTGTCCGTATAGGGTCTTGTGGGCTGATGGATGTGACAATGTTTGACCAGTATGCGCGGATGGCGAGTGCTGGCCAAGATCCACAACAAGTTCTGCAGCAGCAACAATTAGATGATCTCTCGATGTTCGGCCGCCTCATCATTGGTTTGTGTGTTGGTCAGACAAACGCGGCTACGGGTGGACAGTTCCAGAAGAGCCTTGAGGCGATGGCAAGAAGCTACAGTCAGGATGTGAAGACTGCGGCGTTGTTCCTCATTAGTAAGAACAACCCTCATCGAGTGAGTGGATTTTACACAGTGACTGGATCAACACTAACACACAACAGAACATCACGCATTTCTTCGATATCATTAGCTCAAGGCTCGTCAAGGAGATGGACGACGCTCTACAGTATGTTTCTTCAGTGCTGTCCCGTGTCACTTTCATTGGCTGACACCCATTCAGCGCCGCGGACTGTCTGGAAAATGAACTCATGGGCGAGCTAGAGAATGCGCGTCTCGTGCGCCTTCTGGCCAAATTTGGCTTCATCAACGAACGGCCAGAGTTTGCGCGAGATGCACGCTGGAGCGAGACTGGTGACCGGTACTTGATCAAGCTCTTCAGAGACTACGTCTTCCACCAGTCGGACGAGTATGGCAATCCGGTGACGAACTTGGGCCATGTTCTTACGTGCTTGAATAAACTGGATGCTGGCTCGGAGGAGAAAGTGATGTTGATTGCGCGGGATGAGCAGAGCTGTCTTGTGGTGAGCTACAGGGAGATCAAGTCGTGCGTGGAGAATGCGTTTGGGTAAGCCCTCTCAGCACACCAGAGGCTCGGGGTACTCATGGTTCAACTTTAGTGAGCTTGCGAGGGCGACGACGCGGCCAGGAAAATGGTAGTTTACCAGGAATCAGGATAGGATGAATGTGGATGTGTTGTGCAAGTGGCGACGAGGCGCGAAAGGCGTAGGACAATCTCTTTCTCAGAAAATAGGCAGATATTAGAAAAAGACTCGGAAAATACCACAAAAGATTTCTCTTTCTCTCTATACCGGGCGCTGACGCTGAAGTGCGGGCATTGCCATGGTTTGTTTGCGTGTTCCCAAAAAGCTACTAATGGCTTGGTGTTAGTGGTGAAATGGTGGCACCACCTGGCCGTAGCACTTGGTCTGTATGACATGCTACTTGCCCTACAGAGGGAATGCAGAAATAGACGATGGATGTCTATGGCTGCAGAATAATGATACATGGAGGTTTGAATTAGCCAATTTCATGCTCAGCGAGGAGCTAGCGGGATGTGAGCATAACAGGTGAGGATGGGGTTACAGTAGACGCACCATATTCGGTATCCCATTCGAAATGGGATAGACGTGAGCACAGTTTGGGCAGGTCATTGAGCCTTCCTCGATATGTATCTAGGATATATGTTATGAGGAGAGCCTTTTCGGCTAAATGTGTGACGCACTTCGAGGAGGACATGATGCAGATTTTTCAGAAACTCGTCGTCCAACATTTCTGGCTGCTGCAAGGGCAGGGTTTCGTCTCCCAACTAGCAATCATTTGAGATCTAGCGTATTCCCACGCGGGGTGGGCTGACCTGTCGTGCGGCAAGGACGAGCGCAGGCCAATCGAGTTTTGGTAAGAAACCCTTCAGGAAGTCGGGATTGAAGTCGGATTCGCGCAGTTCAATTTGGACGTCCTTGAGGGCCAGCGGGAAGTTGTTTGTCGTGCATCCTTTCGCGTGGCATGCGAGCAGGTTGTGGGTCATTAAACGGACCATCGCTGGTACAGACAGAGAAAAGTTGATCGACGATCGAAAGTATTGCTCTCCATCATGCGTCCACCATCACCATCGCTCGCGGAAAAAGAGTTCGTGTTTGACGCGCTCAAGCAAAGTTTGCGCATCGACGGCCGCCTTCCACTCGAGATGCGGGCCCCGACCTTAGCCTTTGGGGCCGAGCTGGGTAGCGTCGAATGTGCCCTGGGAAAAACGCGCGTATTGGCCAACATTGACGCGAAGATGGTCAAGCCCACACCTGAGCGCCCGTTCGAGGGTATCATTTCCATCCATTCAGAGCTTTCGCCAATGGCGGGCACAGAATACGAGATTGGCCGGTAGGTACGCGCGCTAATCTCTTTTACTGGACGCTACTGAACCCCACCAGCCCTTCAGACGAAGAAGTTACGATCACGCGTATGCTGGACAAAGTTCTCCGTCGCAGCGATGCAGTGGACAAGGAATCTCTCTGCATTGTCGCCGGTCAGCGCGTTTGGCATCTCCGTCTCACTCTCCACTGTCTCTCAGACGCAGGCAATCTTCTCGATTGCGCTTGTCTGGCTGGCATCGTCGCATTCAAACATTTCCGAAAACCTGAGGTTGAGGTCGCTGGAGACGAGGTTACCGTGGTACGTCTCCTGCAAATCTGTCAAGTGGACCCATGCTTAAACTTTACCAGTACCCACCAGAGGAGCGCGCTCCCGCACCTTTGTCCATCCATCACACACCATTCTGCATCACATTTGCGTTCTTTCCAGATGCTGCCACACAACCCGTCGTCGACCCATCTGCGCTCGAGCAACGCCTTAGCGCCGGGCTTATGTCTGTTGCGCTCAATGCTCAACGTGAGCTTTGCGTCGTCCAAAAGGCTGGCGGTGTTCCCTTGGCTGCCGATGATCTCCTCTCGTATATCAACGTCGCTGTCACGAAGGCGAAGGACCTACATGAACTTGTTGAGGAGAGTCTCAAGCGGGACTGGGGCAGTAGAGTGGTCGAGGTCAGATGAAAATATACTGTTTTGTTGGATATCTGCCCTCAGCGTGACTCCATACATCTCTACCATCTGAGAGTCAAAGGGCGACCATGACTTGATGCGGGGTTAGCTCGGTGTGGTTTGGAACAGAAAGTGTCTGCCGTGGGCGCCAGACAAAAGATTGATCTCCTCATTTTCACACAGCCGACCCATACGATTTCAACGGTGGCTTGAGTCGCGCTCTAATGGTTTACAACACACATCGATCATGCCAGCATGGTTTTAATTCGGTTCATTCCTTTGCTCTCCATCCACCAGGAGCTGACCGGACCACCGACGCGCGCCGAGCGCTGGTTAGATCGTTCGTCAAGCTTCCTTGATGCAGGTATATTTCACTCACAGATATACAGAACGAGTCCGACATGGTGGAAGCCTGGTTTGCCTGCGATGGCACTGTCGGTGGATGCACCTGCACGCACCACGACCTTCCGTCTACTCAGCTTGGCCAGCAGTCCCTCGAAGCCTTATTCTCTGCCCGCAAGGGGAACTTTGCCCAGAACGAGGACCCCCGAACGAACGACGAAAGCGTGGATTCAACTCAGATCCAGTCTCTCAAGGATGACTTGGTCAACATACAACGGAACCGGGAGCAGCTACAACGCGCTGAGGGACTCATGAAAGCCCAGCTTATCACCGTCGAGGACAAGATAGCGGCATCCCTACGAGCTGAAAAGGCACTCGTCCACAAGCTCACCGCATGCGCTGCTATACCTGCTCCTCCCGCACTCCGCCTCCCCGCCGACGTGCTCGAACTCATTTTCGATTACGTGGTCAAACGTGTCGAGATGCCCCGACGCGGTGACTCTCGCGAGGCATGGAGCGAATCATGCGAGCTCTCCGAGCCTCCAAGCTCGCTTGGGGCGTTGGCGCTGACATGTAGAGATTGGCAACTCGTCTTAGAAGGTCGCCCGCGTATGTGGTCTTACATCTATATTGATGTTGCGGACAGGGCTCGCTTTGAGAGGTTCTATGTTCCCTGCATCACTGCACAGTTGTCATATACCGCTAGCGACAACCCGCTGCATGTTGCAATCGGGAGGGTTGGCGAACGAACAAGTGGGAAAGTTATTGGTGAATGCATGAGCCCCACATACGAGGAGGAGCGTCTTGAAGACAGGGCGAACGCGCGCCTCTTGAGCGACTGCATGCGATTTCTTCGGCCCTACAACAGACGGATCGAACGGCTGGATTTGTTTCTCCCCTACTCGCTTCTCCGGAACGGCGATGAAAACAAGCTTGGGTCCTATATGCCGATGCTTGCGCGGGTTGAGGTGCTCTGTACTGTCAGGGACGCAGACTCACTGGAACTGGACTATGCAGACATAGTTTTGCCTCGCAGCAAGAGGCTCAAGGAGGTTCGTCTCATCGGCCTCAAAGATTGGTGGGATGCACCTAGAGTGGAAGCTCCGGATTCGATAGAAGAGTACATTGTCGAGGACCCCCAAATATCTGGAATCACCCGTTACAGAAGCTACGCCCAATGTACCAATGACCTCGAGATGCTCGAAGTAGTGGGGTGCTACAAAAATCTGAAGCGTTTAATCGTGGATTGCGGAAACACGAGCTTCGAACTGTCTGACAGCGAGTTGGAATATGTCCCCGTGCCTGTCCCATGCCAACTTGTCCACATCGACATTACAGCCTTCATTTGGTCGCCTGTCTTTCTGTCGGACTTCACGACCCCAAGGCTGGAATACCTAAGGTTGGCCATGGTTGAACGCATGCCATACCCAAGACCAGAGGATGAGGATTTACGCGAAGTCCTGTCCGATGTCGTGCGTCTTCTCAGACTCTCTCGTCCTCCTCTGCGCTTCCTGCATCTTGAAAACATTGCGGCCGACGCAGATCAGTTCATGCGACTCACAAAGCTTGCCAGTGCGAGTTACCTCACCGAACTCCATATCATCGACTATCCTGATCTCCGAGGCGTCGTTGAGCTGCTTGAGACATCGCCGTATCCTTTTCCCCACCTGCGGACGCTCGATCTGCAAGGAGACATGGGGACCTGCCGTGGTCTAGCTGTGAGGATTGCAGAAACATGGGACGACACACCATTGGATGACTTACGGCTATATTGGAATGGATGGTATTACTCGACCGACGAAGATGGCGAATATATAGGCCAAGAGATTGAGAACGTGGATCTGTGGATAATGGAGGTATCGGGAGCGCTGATGCATATACCAGTGTGCCGCTTGGAAGTTGGGCGAAGGTAGTGGCAGCATCTGGCGGGTTGAGTGGTGGCACGTATCAGAAAATCGCGGTCGCCTTTGACTGACCAGAGTATTTACGATTGCAAGTTGATGGAGTAATGAACAACATACTATCATTTTTACCAGGACTGAATCACGAGGCGCCATTGGAAAGTATGAAGAACGATTCAAACGCCATGAGTGAAAGGTGTCGCCCCCCTCTGGTGAGTTAGAATTTTACCATTGGTTTCGATCGCCGGGAAAGACGAGTTTGGTATGAACCTTTGTCAGCCATTCAGATGCTAGTCACATCGCGTGATGCCAGTTTATTGGGTCGGAAAAGTTCTCCGAATGAGACGAACAAAACGAGAGTAAATCCCGGCAACACTAAGACGAGAAAGGTGCGTATGTGGGCAATCATTAATCATCGACCATCTAAATCGCAGATACACGCCATTGTCTCAAGTGAGTAATGCCCAGTATCTTCTTGTTATTTTTTGGAGGACCCATCGTAATGGTACCCTCGCGCAGCCTTGTATGTATTGCAGTACTGTCAATTCTGCCATTCAATGGTATTTTTCGGATGTTCGATGATGCAAGCTGTCCACTATAAAGGGTTCTACCAGTTGCAATGTCCCCAGTAACATCAGAGGACCAGTAACATCAGAGGAACTAGCATCATTTATCACAAGTCTTCCGGTTGAAGGTGAGGGTGTCTGAATCGATTGCGAGTGTTTCATGTCCGCTGTCCAATGCTAGGGTCAGCGGCGGGATAATACAAGGACAAGAGGGCTTCTTTCCCTTCTAAAATTCACGACTTAACTTCTGCTTCCCGTAGCAGGTAACACACCCAATTTTCAATACAGCAGCAGCTTTGCTTCAATGGTCCGAACCGTGCCTCGATCACGCAGCGTGGTTCTGATTCGGTTAATTCCTTTGCTCTCTCCCAGCAGGAGCTGACAATCGACGCGCCCCGATTACAGATTAGATTGTGTGGAAAGCTTCCCAAATACTGAAAGAATCATTTTACTCATAACTCTACAGAGGAAAAACATGGTAGAAGCGGCGTGGTCTGCCTGCGATGGCACTGTTAGTGGTTGCGCCTGCACGCACCATGACCTGCCATCCACTGCGCTCAGTCAAATGTCACTTGAAGCTCTTTTCTCTACCAGTCGGAAGGACTTCACTTCGAGCAAGAACACAACCTCAAATAATACGTACGAGGGTGTGAATACGGCCCAGATCCAGTCCCTCCAGGACGACCTGGTCAACATACAAAGGAATCGCGAGCAGCTACAACGCGCGGAGAGACTCATGAAAAACCAGCTTGGTACCGTCGAGGACAAGATAGCCGCATCTTTGCGAGCTGAGAAGATGATCATTCACAAGCTCACCTCATGCGCTGCCATACCTGTTTGTCCGGTACTCAGCCTCCCCGCCGACGTCCTCGAGCTCATTTTCGATTACGTTGTCAAACATGTCGAGATGCCTCAACGCGGCGACTCTCGCGAGGAATGGAGTGAATCTTGCCAGCTCTCTGAGCCTCCAAGCTCGCTGGGGGCGTTGGCTCTGACATGCGAAAGCTGGAAAGTCGTCTTGACAAGCCGTCCTCGCATGTGGTCTTACATCTACATTGATATCGGGGACAGGGCTCGCTTCGAGGCATTCTATGCTCCCTGCATCACTGAACAGTTATCGCACACCGCTGTGGATGACTCGTTGCATGTTGCAATTGGGAAGACTAGGGTCCCCGCATTCAAGGATATGCCCTCCGAGAAAGAGGCGAACGCGCGCCTCTTGAGCGACTGCATGCGATTTCTTTTGCCCTACAACAAACGGATCGAACAGCTCGACCTATTTCTCCCTTATTCGCTTCTCCTGGACGGCGGTGAAAAAAGGCTTGGGGACCATATGCCGAGGCTTGCGCAGGTGCAGGTGTTCTGTACTGCGATGGACACAGGCCCATTTGTACGCCAGAAATACATCATGTTGCCGGCCAGCAAGAGGCTCAAGGAGGTTCGGATCATCGGGGTGGACACTTTCCATGTGGAAGCTCCGGATTCGATAGAAACGTATATCGTCGAGGACCCACAAGTATCTGGAATCGCTGATTACGACTACGGCTCTGATTGCGCTTGTGACTTCGACCTACTCGATGCAGTGCATTTCCACCCAAACCTGAAGCGTCTAATCATGGATATCGGACATACGGGCTTTGAACCGATTGAAGGCGACTTGGAGTATGTCCCTAATCCTGTTCCACGCCGACTTGTCCACGTCGACATTACTGCCTTCAGCTGGTCGCCTATCTTTCTGTCGGACTTCACGGCCCCAGAACTAGAACACCTTAGACTGGCGATGGTTGAACGCATGCCGTGCCCAGATCCGGAGCATGAGGATCTACGCGAGGCGCTCTCTGATGTCGTGCGTCTTCTCAGACTCTCTCGTCCTCCTCTGCGCTTTCTGCATCTCGAAAACATTGCAGCTGACGCAAGTCAATTCGTACGACTCACGCAGCTTGCGAGGTCCCTCACCGAACTCCATATCATCGACTATCCTGAACTCCGAGGCGTCGTCGAGCTGCTCGAGACAGCACCGTATCCATTTCCTCACCTGCGTACACTCGACCTGCAAGGAGATATGGAGTCCTGCCGTGGTCTGGCTGTGAGGATTGCAGAAACATGGGACAACACGCCATTGGAAGACTTACGGCTATATTGGAATGGATGGTATTACTCGACCGACGAAGAAGGCGAAGATGCGGGCCGAGAGATTGAGGATGTGGACCTATGGATGATGGAGGTATCGGGAGCGTTGATGCACATACCGATGTGCCGCCTGGAAGTTGGGCGAAGGTAGTGGTAACATCCGGTGGCACGTAGTAGGAGATTGCAGCCACATTTATCTGTGAAGGAGCGCTCGTGATTCAATGAACGACATACAATTCTTCTGTAAATATAACGCGGCGTAATGGTAAGTATAGAAAACGTCTACCTACTCGTGAAAGAGAGTTTTGCTTCATATTGGTACTTTAACCGTGAGGCGTTGACAAGAAAGATCGTTTCTACTACTGTTGGCTTCGATCGCCAGAGACGAGTTTGGTATGAGCATTTGTCAGCCAATCATATGCACATCGGCAGTGCCAACTTGTGCCCTAACTCATCAAACCAGTTAATCTCCTCGTATCAAAGGATAAATATAGTTAACCAAGTTTGACTGGCACAACAAGAAAGGTACATGTGTATACTAAAGGATACTACACTGGCATCAAGCCATACATAACCCTAGCTACTATCTTTATCATTTGTTGTCGAGGCGGCCGTAGTGTTATCACACCCGCGCAGCTTTCATCTACTACGGTGCGCTCAACTCTACCACTCAAACTGATTTGTTATGAAGCAAACCACACAGTATTAGTGGCAGAGAATGCCACCGATTAGTATTGCCCGTATCGAATCTCAGCTCGGCGGAGTCTCACATTTGGGATCTAGAAAGTAAGAGGATAGAGTGTTTCTTGTCTACATACCACCACCACACACCTTCAGTCGCGCAGTGGTGTGCACGACCCTCGTCGATCAGGCAGCGTGGTTTTATGTAATTAGGTTTGTTCCTTTACTATTCCTCCACGACCAAGGGTCGACTACCAAGACGCACCGAGCGCAGGTTAGATTGTGAGGGGATTCACTGACAGACGATATTCATGCATCTTATAAACTTCCAGAACAGCGACATGGTGGAAGCCTGGTTTGCCTGCGATGGCGCTATCGGCGGATGCGCCTGCACGCATCATGACCTACCATCTACTAGACTTCGCCAGCAATCCCTCCAAGCCTTGTTCTCTGCTAGAGAAAATGACTCCACTTTGGACAAGAACCTCAACCCAAGTGGCATAGTTACAGCCCAGATACAATCTCTCAAGGACGACTTGGCTGACATACAGCGGAATCGCGAGCAGCTAGTTCTTGCCGAAAAACTTATGGAGGCCCAGCTTGCTGCCGTCAAGGCCAGGATACAGACATCCTTGCGAACTGAAAGGGGAATCATCCATAAGCTCGGCGCTGCTGTTTGCCCGATACTCCGCCTGCCCGCCGACGTCCTCGAGCTCATTTTCGATTGCGTGGTCAGACGTGTCGAAATGCCTCAACGTGGCGGCTCTCGCGAGACATGGAGTGAATCTTGTCGGCTCGCTAGATCTGAGCCTCCGAGTTTGCTTGGGGCGTTGGCTCTGACATGCGAAAGATGGAAATCCGTCTTGAAAAACCGTTCTCGTATGTGGTCTTACATCTACATCGATATTGCA
This sequence comes from Cylindrobasidium torrendii FP15055 ss-10, assembly GCA_000934385.1. NCBI lineage: Eukaryota > Fungi > Basidiomycota > Agaricomycetes > Agaricales > Physalacriaceae > Cylindrobasidium > Cylindrobasidium torrendii. Next base: position 89,026 of record KN880474.1, on the reverse strand, counting down.
CACAGGGTTCGCTTCGAGACTTTTTACAAACCCTGCACAACGGAGCAACTGTCATGTACCAGCGCGCGCACTCCTCTACATGTTGCAATTGGGATGGCTGGGGAACACACTGTGAAAAAGTATTTCGATCTTGAAACATGCACGTTCACGGACATGGAGGCCGAATACGAGGATAACGTAGGCATACTCACCGACTGCTTTTGCTTTCTTTCGCGCTACAGCGACCGTATCAAGCAGCTCGACCTACTTCTCCCAGATATACTCCTCCATCATGTTGTGGATGCGAGTGGGTTTACATCCAGGATGTCGAAACTGGAACGAGTGGAGGCGCTGTGCGTTGAAAGGGAGCTGAGTCGTACATCAATGCTATTCCCTGGCGGGAATCTCAAAACAATCCGTCTCATCGACGTGCAAAACGTCTGTGAACTCGGCGGAGTGTCAAATCCGTGGGCGATAGAAGAGTTCATCATCGAGGATTCCAGAGTATCTGGAAACGCCCGGTTTGGCTGTAGAGTTGCTGATGACCTCGACATCCTCGACATATTGGAGCGCTACCCATCCTTGCAGTGTCTGACTATGGACATCGCAGATATAGCTTACGACGACGACAGCGATTCGGACGGGCCTGTTCCCATCCCAACCCAGCTTGTCAAGGTCGACATTTCCGCCGTCTCTTGGTCGCCTGTATTCCTGGCGGACTTCACGGCCCCGAAATTGAAACGCCTGCGCCTAGCAATGGTTGGCCATGGACGCCATCGCGCAGACGCCCTGCCCAACGTTGTGCGCTTCCTCAAACGCTCTCGTCCTCCTCTCCGCGCCCTACATATCGAGAATATCGAGGCCAATTCGAAGCGCTTCATGCAGCTCACAAAGCTTGCGAGATCCCTTACAGAACTCCATATCATCGACTATCCCGAGCTACAAGATGTCGTCGAGCTTCTCGAGACAGCGCCATATGCATTCCCTCACCTACGTGCGCTCGAGCTGCGTGGAAATATGGGATCTTGTCGTGGTTTGGCTGTGCGGATTGTGAACACATGGGCCGACACCCCGTTGGATGATTTGAGGCTGTATTGGGACGAGTGGTACGATTCGACCAGCAAAGAGAACGAGGATTCAGGTGGAGAGGACGATTCAAGTGAGGAGGACGAGGATTCAGACAATGAGGACGAAAATCCAGACGATGAAGACGAGGATGAAGACGATGAAGACGAGGATGAAGACGATGAAGACGAGGATTCAGATGAAGAGGACGAGGATCCAGGCAATGGAGACGAGGATTCGGGCGATGGGAACGAGGGCTCAGGTGAGGAGAATAATGACCCGGGTGAAGAGAGCAAGTATTTGAGCGAGGATTTGGACCTATGGGCAATGGAGGTATCGGGAGCGCTGATGCACATACCGATGCGCCGCTTGGAGCTCGGGCGAAGGTAGTAGCTTCTGGTGGTCAGAGTGGCAGTGGGAGAGCGCTGAGAAGGAGTGTGTATGGCTCAATCCAGCAATGGGCAATCTGTTATTTCCCTTTCAAGGCCTGAATTCAGAACTGTCATGAACCAATTGCCAGCTCGCTAGGTTGCTTCGTATTTTCGACATGAGCCTAAGTTGAAAGAAGTGACTACAGTGGTACCACGAGTTTCGATCAAGCCAGAGACTTATTTGGTATTAACCTTTGTCAGCCAACCAAACGCATGAGCAGTCCCAACAACTTGTGCCCCCTAAGGCCGCCTTGAATGAGATTCAGACTTAGATATCATTGCAAGAGCCTTGTACAAAATGACGATATATGTAGGGGTCCTAGTAACGAGTATCGCAAAACAACGCCATTATCCGTAGTAGCCGTCGCGCGGTTTCTTCTTCTTGCTACCACTTCTCGTAGGAGCGGTCATGGTAATGGCACCTCCGCGCTGCTTGCATTCCTCACAGTACCATCTCTTCGTCTTCGGTGTCCTAGTCATTCCAATACACTCCAGATGAAACTGCAATGGGGTATTAGCGTCAAGCCCAAAGAGGATGAATCTATACGAACCCATTTATATCGACAGTCTTTGCCGTCGCAAGCGAGCATCTGGCATGAGGATGGATGCTTAGCAGGTGAATCAATGGAATGGTGGTGCATACCTGTCCATAGGATCGTTGGTGGCAAGTGCAATAATTATTTTTATCCTCCTCATCTGCGGACACTGCAAGAATCGGAATGGATGGTTGCACTTTCGCTTTCGCTTTGGCCACAGGTTGTGATAGTTCAGCGGCTGGCAGGGGTTCCTCATCCATGACGGGAGTAACGGGAACACTGAACGATGGTGGAGGGCTGAAATTGCGCTGCTGTTTGGGCCGTTTGGGGATGGGAACCGGTGGGATGACTGGCGGCAGGTTTATGCCATTGTCGTTCGACAGTTCCATCTCTTGCTGTTCTATAGCATGGTCAATCAGCGATAGTTGACGCTCTATCTGAAAAATGTATCAGAATAGAGCATGCGAACGTAAAGGAAACGTAATCACGGCTTCTTGGATGTTGTATGCCAGATTGACAGTGTCCCCGCCTGCGCGCACGGCCTCTTCCAGCCCAAGAGCAATGCTGGGAAGGATTGTTCGGGGCGCTCCTTTATACCCAGAAGGATTTGACCCACTCCGCAAGTCGTAGTATAGTTTCAAATCCTCGCGAACCTTGAGAGTAGTGTCGCGTATGTGATGCGATGCTTCTGTAATGACCTGCAGCCTCCGACGCGTGGTATGTCGGAGAGAATCAAGTCCTGATTGCAAATTAGCCAGCATTTACAGACACAAAACGCGACGCACCATCGAAAAACTCCTCGTGGATTGCATTGGCCACCTTCTGCTCGTCTGTCTCTTCTTCTTCCTCTTCCTCCTCCTCCTCTTCTTCTTCTAGCTCTTTTGCGCGTAAAGCTTCCTCCTTTCTTCGAATTTCTGAAGCATCAGAGCGTCGGCGCTTTCGGGAACGGGAAGAGGACATGGTCGTGATCGTGGGTGGTAAAGGCATACTGACGCGCGGGTGCTGTCCAATTATTTCGGACCGGACTTCCGGTAAGTGAATGACTTCATTATCAAAGAGTTTGCCTCCAACCATCATCACCACAATGACCACACGCATGCCCAAGCTCGTTGCCTTTGATTTAGAGTGAATTATATCGATTCAAAAGATATTAGTACCACTGACTTATCTTAATCAAGTTATACTCTATGGGATCTTTGGATAGACACCCACGTCTCCGGCCCACTTCATCGACACAAGAACACCCTCAATGAAGTGCTTGACAAGTGGGTCCCGAGTAGACTGTAAGTACCTTTGCTTACTGGACTCAGGCATGATACCCCAGTCGCATTCTATCGCGACGTCCCCCAGATTTTGCATCGGCTACGGAAAGCTGAGATTACCGTCGCAGCAGCTTCGCGTACATCCGCGCCAAACCTTGCACGCCAGGCTTTGAATCTCCTTCTCGTACCCAACGAGCCAGGCCAGGATGATCAGGCTACGAAAGCCATTGATTTCTTCGACGAACTTGAGATTTATCCAGGCTCGAAAATCACGCACTTTAAGCGCATTCATCAAAAGACAGGCATTCCGTATGAAGAAATGGTACGAGGCGTGCTATTGGAAGGATTCAATCTATTAACCAGTCTGTAGCTCTTCTTTGACGACGAACATCGCAACAAGGAAGTCGAGGCACTGGGTATGTCTATTCCTTGATGGGTCCATTGCACCTAATGCTCAGCTGGCTAGGTGTTACGATGTGTCTTGTTCCAAATGGGGTCAATCACAATGTCTTCGAAAAGGGACTGTCTCAATGGAGGACGAGGTATCCCGCCAAGGTCACTGGAGAAGACGAATAGACATATACATAGAGTCAGGTAATAGAATTTCTTGCCCTCATCGCACGACGCACACGGCGTTTGTTCACCAACGAGGTCTGGTGGATACACTACATACTCACAAACAAATTATGGATACATTGAAGAGCCTAGCACCCTAATTGCTCCAGAAGAACACCCTTCCCCTTGAACTCGCCTTTCTTTATGTCCTTCAATACATCCTTCGTAAACCACTTGACTGCCTTCTGCTTCTCAGCCTCTGGACACGCACGCAATGCCTCAGCAGCAACGAACACTCCTCCCTTCTCTCCCTTGGTACATATCCCCACGAAGACGTCCTGCCCGACCGCCTCAATAAACGCTTGAGCAAAGGCACCCCCGTCCCACCTCGGCAGCTTCTCCACCGCCCTGCTCGTCTTATTAAAGTGCCCACCCTGCAACAACGTCTTGTACATCCTCCCCGAATGTGCCAAGTCAATGAGATGCGGATTCGCCGCGTCTGTCGACGGATAGGTATGCGCTACTGCGCTCACCAGCGCCGCCGAAGCCGCCGTTTTGTCCCCATCCGCGTATAGCATGGCCTCGGTGACGACAAGGCTGCCTCCCGGATCCCGAACGACTTTGTCTGCATTCTCTGCGATCCAGCTGAGCAACGCTTCGCTGACGCCTGTCCGGATTTCCGCCTCACGCGCCGCCGCATCCTTCTTGCTTGTCTTCCCGCGTATGCTGTCTGTTTCTGAGATAGTGTTGATTTGCGCAGGTGTGAAATGACGCTTCGTCCGTGGGGTGAGAAGGTACATAAGCACTCGGCGGCCTTGCGGTGACGGATACAACTCGTCGAGCGATGATTGTATCTCTGGTAAGATTGTCTTGAGAACGAGCTTGGTATCACTGTCCACCATAAGTTTACTGATAAAGCCAAGAGAACAAAGACATACTCGATAACATCAATGGCCGTGTACACGACCAGCTGAGCGTCCTCGTTTGTGAACATCTTCGACAAATGCGGCTTGAGCACCTTGAGTATTTGCTTGCGGTCCTTCGCAGTACCTTGGGCGAGGAATTCGCGAACGACACGGCTGCCGTCGCGAGTGTGGACAAGCTCGGCAAGAACTTCCTGGCACGTCTCGAATATTTCACGGAAAGCCTTTTCACGATGGTCGTCCTCAGGAATGGCATTTACTGCGGTGATGTATTCCCATAGCGCCCGATGGACGATAGCATGGGTGACGGCGCCCTTGTCTGAGTTGTTGAAGCTAATGAAAGGTTAGACGAATGCAGGAAGTTAGGGCAAAGGGACAAACATGTTAATAATGCCTTCCCGGGTAGCGTCCAATATCCGCCGTCTCCGTTCAGTATCTGCGCCTTCCAGTACGCCAACCAATCCCTTCTTCGCGCGCTCCTTGTCCTCATCGCTGCCAGAAGTAAGACTGAACAAGTTTGCTTCCTTCCCGTAAAAGTCGCGAAGCAGGATCGAACGCTCGTACGCGTTGGCGTACAGTTCGAAAGCGTCCGCCATCACGCCAGTCGCCTCACGGTGCAAAAGTAGACGGAGGACACTGTTCTGAAACTCGAGCAGGATGGATGCACGGTGTGCTGGGCATTGCTTGATGAGTTTCGACACAAGGAACTAGTAGTTCATCAGTGTCAGCACAGATAGTGAAATGGATAACGCACCTTGGAGTACTTGTTCTGTGCAAGTTCCTTGTACTTGCCCTTGAGCTCTACCGCAATCTCATCGCGCTCCTTCTGCTTCCCATGTTTCACTACCGTCTGGACTATGCGGCTCGCGTCGTGCTTGAAGACAATATCCTTGACCTTGCCTCGAATGACCCCCATCAACTCGTGAATATGCTTTTGACGCTCCGGGGGTTTCAAATTCTTCTGCCGCGCCAGTGACCAGACACGCTTTGCATCGGCAAGCAGCGTCGAATGCGGTTTGGCAGCTTTTCTTTGGTCTTGTACCACCTTCTGGGCTCTATGGGCTTCACGGACGGCTGGAAGAAAAACATAAGCTCCAGTTGTTCATTCGAAGAACGGTCAACGCACCTTGCGGATCCTTGGCCTGTTTTTGCTCGCCTCCATCCACTTCCATCTCATCCTGGGCCTGGGCCTGAGCCTCCTCTTCCTCCTCAACATCCTCCCACACACCCTCGTCGTCCTCTGAGTCCGACCCAGACGTCAACGCCGGCCTGGTCACCGGCTGGCTTCGTTTTTGCTTCTTCTCCACAACATCCAAGTGCGCCTTCTTCGCCGCTGATCCCGACGCCTGGGTCGGCGCAGCGCGCTTTTTGTTTGCAGAGGCCGCCATCGTCGTAGGGTGATTGATGAAATGCAGAATTCGCCCGATCACAAAACTTTTGGCCCGCAAAAAGCACCGAGCGATCGCATGCTACTGTCTACTTAAGCTGGCTCAAATGATATAGTGGGCAGATCGGTAGGTTCATCCCTCTGAGAGACCATCTAATTGATATTAAGCAAATCTCAGCCCGCATTCCGGAAACGCGAAGGAAGTAGTCCTCACAGAACGTTCGTCGCTGGATAAGCCCCAAATGACTTCGCATCATAACACTTTCATCTCTCTTCCGTCAGCGCAGGGAACTATTTCGAGTATACATCCTACCTGCATCTATTAGTACTTGACATACACTCAAAACACTGGCAAGCCATTTCACACATCCTCGTTCTCGACACGCGTTTGGATCGCAATAGATTATACTGGTAACAGGTGAAATGAAATATAAAGAAGATAAGCAGACAAAACAAGGCTATAGACAAGGGCATTGTACAAATACACAAGTAACGCGACAAGTTGAAGAGTTCCGGGATGGGGATGAGACAGGAGAATGCGTGGTAGCCCTACGTGAATGGGAGGCACCAAAGCGAGAATGCCGTGCAAGGCTCCGCCGAGACGGTGGTTGGTGCGAGGGTAATACGACTACACAACAACACGACAAAGACAGGGCGAGACAAATCGTACAGAGGATTGACAAGAATGCCTCAGAAGGCACCTTATAACTGGTGCCCGTGTGCACTCGTCGAATGCTTCCTCGGCTGGTCTGAGTACTCGTTTGCTTTCCGCACCATATTGCGCGTCTCGATGGCCTCCTTTGCAAGCTTGTGGATAGCGTGTAGGAGGTCGTTCCTCCGTAATGGTTCTGAACCAAGGTTTTAGGACATTCCGCTAAAGGAAAGGACGAAGAGACGTACTGGTAATATGGTCGTCCATTCCCGCTTGCAAACAACGCTCACGGTCACCAATCACTGTTGCAAGGTCAGCAAGGCATCATGATCCTGGACGGTGTACACATACTCGCATGTGCTGTTAAAGCAATAATGGGCACACGATCATATCCAGTTTGCCTCTCCCACGAGCGTATCAACTCTGTCGCTTCCATACCACCCATAAACGGCATAGATACGTCCATCTGTGCAAAGAGGTCAGCCATTGACCAGCACCTTAGAAAAACACGTACGAGAACAATGTCAAACGGCTGCCCATTCAACACCCGATTCTTATACGCATCGAGCGCCAGACTTCCGTTGTCCGCAATCTGCACTGTATGCCCATACTTCTCCAGGATCTTGACAGCCAATTTCTGGTTGACCAAGTTATCCTCCGCCAATAGAATGTTCAGCGGCATGTCGTTGGGTACGATGACGCTGTTCACAGTGTTCGTCTCAAGTGCAGAGATCAAAACAACGGACAGGTCTTGCGCGGATACGGGCGTTGTGAGCGGGGATGCGATGCTGTTGTCGAGGCACCACTTCACTGAAAGCAATTGTCAATAGGAAGAATACGGCAGAGGCGGAACACACATACAGTTGAGCTGCGCGAATGATGGCGCCAATAATACAACGGGCACGAAACGGAAGTGCTCCATCTCTCTTATCCTCGAGACCTACGTCTACTCAGCACTTGACTCTCGGCCTGCATAAAAAGAACTCACGTCTCCCAATGAATCTACCACGACTGTATCCACATGCGGGCAATTGCTTTCCGTCGATACCTCTGACAGGTTGTGCACCCGAATCGCCTTGAGACCCAGCTCCTCGATGCGGTCGATGACACCAGTCTGGTCGCCCAGGGTGTCCACGAACAAAATCATCCGGCCGACATACGGGCCCATCTTCTGGGCAATGCTGTCCATCGACACATGACTTATGCGTGTGTTGATAGTGAAGTAGAAGCTGCTCCCCTTCTGCACCTCACTCTCAACCCACATACTACCTTGCATGAGGTTGACGAGGCGCTTGGAGATGGATAAACCAAGACCAGTGCCGCCATATTCCTGTATTAGTGTAAATAAGGCTCTGTAATACGGAGTTCGACGCACCCTAGTCGTTGAGCCATCGGCTTGGCAGAAGGTATCGAAGATCATATTCAGCTTCGCCTTTGCAATTCCGATGCCTGTGTCACGGACACAGAACTCAAGAGTAACGTTGTCTTCGTCCTGTGCAATAAGGCGTGCCAACAACGCGACATGACCTCGAGCATTTCCTCTTGAGGACGGCGTGAACTTGATGGCGTTGCCGACGAGGTTGGTGATGACCTGTCGCAAGCGTAGAGAGTCGCCAATGAGATGATCGGGGATATCTGGGGGTATATCGATTGTTAAGTCGAGTGATGATTGCGATGCGCGCGCGACTAATGTCTTGAGCATCCCAAACACGACATGTCGCAGTGAGAATGAAGCGGCCTCCATTGTCATCCGTCCAGCCTCGACTAGAGGAACGCAGTCAGCATCTAAATCATGCAGCCATGGCCGAAGACTTGCTCTTTGAAATATCCAAGATATCGTCGATAATCAATAATAACGAGCGGGCCAAGTTGTGCACCATCATCAAACTCTCGCGCTGGCCACGGGTGAGCTCACTGTCGAGCGTGAGTTCTGTCATGCCGATGATACCGTTCATCGGTGTTCTATAACGTGGTGAGCAGGAGATTGGGCGAGGGCGCTAACCCATACCTGATTTCATGGGACATGTTTGCCAAGAACTCGGACTTGCTGCGGTTAGCCAACTCGGCGGCCTCTCTTGCGGCAGTGTTTTTCTGAATACTGTCGCGCAAATTGAACACCATGCTGTTGATGTGCGACTTCAAAGAGTCCATCTCTCCGCTTGCTTCAACAGTAATGAACCGCGTGAAGTCGCCATCCATGGCGGCGGCAGAAATTTGTGCAAAGCCGCGCACTTGTGTCGTCAAGTTACCAGCCATCGTGTTGACCGACATTCTGCAAACAGGATGAGAATGAGGAACGGGAGAGCCGATGTACACACGTGATCTCTTGCCAAATACCCTGCACGTTGCCCACATCGGCAACGCCACCCAGCTTGCCTTCAGTTCCGACCTCACGGGCCACCTTCTTTACTTCAACAGCGAATATGTCGAGCTGGTCAATCATGCGGTTGATAGTTTCAACGAGCTCCAGCATCTCTCCAGCAACGGAGACCCCAGAGATCTTGCGAGTCAAATCGCCGCGGGCGACGGCTGACGTTGCATGAGCAATAACGCGCACTTGCTCCGTGAGCTGCAAGCACATTAGCTGAAGAATAGAGCCACGAAACAATCCTGCATACGTTATTGGCCATCGTGTTGACATTGTCCGTCAAAGCCTTCCATGTTCCGGCGACGTTCTTGACCTCGGCCTGACCACCCAATTTTCCTTCTGTACCGACTTCACGGGCAACACGAGTGACCTAAGGAGCAGTCAGGACAAGGGAGGGAAGAAGAACGAAACGACTGACTTCATCAGCGAACACGCTCAATGACCCTGTCATCTGGTTGACTGTTTCTTTCAACTCGAGGAACTCTCCCTTGACATCAATCTCAACCTTCTTCGTCAAGTCGCCATTCGCTACTGCTTTGGTGACCGCCGCGATAGACCGCACTTGGTTGGTCAAGTTCATGGCCATCAGGTTAACGTTGTCGGTGAGTGCTTTCCATGTACCCTCAACGCCTGGGACGACGGCTTGGCCGCCCAATTGACCCTCGGTACCGACTTCCAAAGACACTCGAGTAACCTCTCCAGCGAAGACTCCGAGCTGCTGCACCATCTGGTTGACGGTGAGCTTCAAGTCGAGCATCTCTCCCTGGACGTTGACGTTGACATGGCGAGTAAGGTTTCCTGCAGCGACGGCCTTTGTAACATCCGATATTGAACGGACTTGGTCGGTCAAGTTGGTTGCCATTTGATTGACATTGCGAGTGAGGTCTGCCCAGGTGCCCTTGACACCTTCGACCTTTGCCTGTCCACCAAGTATGCCCTGCGTTCCTACTTCCAAAGCGACACGGGTGACCTCGCTCGCAAACGAGTTCAAGTCGTCCACCATGGAGTTGACGGTGGTCTTTAGCTGCTGCATCTCTCCCTCGACATCTATTTCGATTTTGCGGGTCAAGTCTCCCTCTGCGACGGCGGTTGTGACAGACGCAATCGAGCGCACTTGGCTGGTGAGCGATAAACACATCCGATTGACCTGTGAAACCAGTAAGATTGCGGGGGCGGGACGGCGATAGTGCACGCACGTTTTTAACAAGCTCGAACCAGACTCCCTCGACATCGGGCACGTCTGCCTGGCCACCTAGTTTTCCTTGTGAGCCGACTTCGAGCGTGACGCGGGTAACTTCTGAAGCTAAGGCGCGCAGACGGATGACCATGCCATTGACAGTATTCTTGAGATCCAGGATTTCACCGCGGGCGTTAACGGTGATCTGCTTGGATAGATCACCGCGGGCGACGGCGGTGGTGACTTCTGCGATAGACCGGACCTGACTGGTGAGATTGCCCGCGAGAACATTCACGACGTCCGTGAGTTCTTGCCAGGTTCCCTCGACGCCAGGCACTGTGGCCTGGCCGCCTAGCTTTCTGCCTGGGGTGAGTAATCACGCGTCGATGGCTTTAAATGGCCGTACCCCTCTGTGCCGACTTCCTGGGAAACACGGGTGACCTCTTTGGCGAATTGACCGAGTTTATCGACCTGGGGGCGGGATAAGATAAGCAGCTAGTGAATGGGCGGGCGGCGCACCATAGTATTGATAGCATCCTTAAGATTGACCATGACCTCTGACCGGACTTCGACTGTAATCTGTTGGCTGAGGTCGCCGCGCGCTACAGCATTACAGACGCGGGCGACATCCTGGACTTGTGACTTGAGGAGGCGGAGTTCGTCGACAGCATTCATGCCGCTCTCGCGGGCAGCAGTCTCTAGCGGACCGTTCTTGGCGACGACGGATGGAGAACCAGGGGAAAGTGTGGTGGAGAAGAGGGCAATCTTGGAAATCATGCCTGTGTCGGTGACGCGCCCGCTGCATGTCGGGCAGTCAATGTATTCGGCGAAGGCGGCTACGGGGGCGGAGGTCGGACCGGTGAGTGGGCCACCGAACGAGCTCTTGTGGCAGAATTCGGGGACACTGGGGAGTTCAATGGACATGGAAGTCCGAGATGATTTGGAGCCGCCGCTGGACGGTGTTGAGGACGCATCGGTGCTTGGGGTGGGTGGTGCGGTATACGGCGGCAAGCTGCGCGCCAATGGTTTCTGTGCAGGCCGGGTGGCGGGTATGAGGCGCTGTGATGATCCGGTGAGGCGCTCGAATATTTTGCCCAGCGAAACAAGGATGGAATCAGTCTGCCAGTTGCATGGGCCGTTGTACTTGGGGAGCTGGCCGCCTGGTGTCGTGCCTTCGAAGGCCAGAAAAAGAGAGGTGAGATATGATCTGAATGGATCGTCTGCGATGACGGACGGCGCCATCGTCGACGAAAAGTGGTTTGTAGACAAGACGGAAGTCGGAGGGCAAGGGCCTCTTGATCACAACGTCATGTGCTCATTTCCGTTCCATTCCCCCCGCAGGCGACCTTAGCCTTGCCTGCTTACGTTCTCCTCCACGCACGCTACATCCATACTGCCTCTGTTACTCTGCGTACTTGTCCCCGACGCCCCGACTATCGTCTCTCGAAAAATTGAAGCAAATCCAAAATGGAGCTATATTGGCAATACTAACAGGAGCATTATTGCTTCCATTACGGGAGATACCGAGCCGTGTGAAGCGCTTCTGTCCATGTTGGAGCCTTGCATACGAGAAATGACAACCCATCAGCGCCGTTTCTCCCTAATCTTGCAGCCTCCTACTCAGACGGAATCTCTCACCAGGCCATATCGGATTCCAGTAAAGCTGCTCCGCGGAACCACAAACAGCAATCGCACAACCATTATTGACGACGGTTGTCAACGTGGTCTGGCCTTTTCAGCGTACCCTGACTTCACCCCACTCAGTGCTATTCATACTTTCTCCAAGCCTCGATGCTTTCTACTAGTTATGCGCACTGTGACGATGAGGGTCCCCGCGCTCGAGTCGCAAGGCAAGTTGAAGGCATGTACTTTATGCGCCTGCGGTTGGTGCCACTCGATCTGCGCATTGTTCAAAATTGAGCACGCTAGTAGCAGCTTATCTCCATCATAATGAATGGATCTAACTCAAAAGCCTGTTCTCGTCATTATGAGAGATGCGAGACCCAAGCGCCTCGCAATGCCATTGATGAAGTGGCCTCTGCTAGATAACCATGGTGCAGAACACGGAGAGCTTGCATCCTTCCAGACTCATACGAGTCGTGCGACAGAGGTAACAGTGCATTCTCATGGTGTTCGATAACTGTGGGTTACAGCTTTCAATGCGGAACCCAGGTCAGGTTGCATACATCCTCACCCATCATAGATATCTCGTTCAAGTTCCCCATGTCCGAACTTCGACAGCTTTGGCACCGAAATCGGGAGTAACGTGGGCTTCGATGCAGATTTAAACGAGTTCACTACTTCATGAGCCTATCCGCTCCGACACAGTAATATAGTTCTCATAGCCCAATCAATAGCAACATCATTGGCTGCAGACTAGAGGGACTAACAATTCTTCCCACCCGTCAAATGCGTCTGCTGAGACTAAAGAATGTATGTATTGCTATCCGTAGCGTAATGCACTGACTCTTTCTCAAGTACCTGGCACTTTCTGCAGGAAACAGGTTTCCAGGCAAGAAAACATTGCGAGCCGACAGCAATGAAGCAGAGCTGGTCGATTTGAGATGAAAGGAGTGTACGAGATGCAATCGTCGGTGCGAATACGAAATATACTCACTGTGCTGGAAGATCGATGCTGACATTACCAGGACAATGCGCCACCGGCAGATGCCGTGATGCCCCGCTAAACGAGCTCGGTGTCGGGGTTTGTACTCACATTGCTACCATCACCATCACAGTTTGTCCTCAGATCCATGCCCTCCGAGGGTCCCACAGCTGCTGCACTTCTCGAACAGCTTCATGTGGCGTCTGCTATTACCGAAGGCGGTCGCTATGTCGAAGCGATTGCGGGTATTCTTCGAACGGTGTTGAAAATGAAGGATGTATGTATGTTGCGCACTGTACGCCCATGTACTTGATTCACAGGGCTTGCAGGATCTCGAGGAGGGAAAGGAGGAATGGAGCAAGGTCATTCATGGGATGGGAAAGGTCCGCAAGCTTGTGATCGCGTTTCGAGGCGCAGAGGATGATATACGCTTGCCTCTGCCTGCTCATGCACAGTCGGCGTTTGACGCGCTCGAGAGATCTCTGGAGATGATCTTCTTGAAAATGAAGGATTATCAGGAGCTCAGCAAGGTTAAGCGGTTTCTGCTGAAGAGTGAGCTCAAGGCCAACGCAATGGAGTGCGCTGAAGAAGCAAGGCGGGCCATTAAGGTGATGGAGGTTTGTTGGAATCCCAATATTTCGTCGAATAACCCCGCTGACAGTGTTTAGGTTGGAGTCCGTGTCAAAGAGAGTGCACATGAACGCTGGCATTTGGAAAACGCAGCAGCAGTCGGTAGCCAGACGACAGCAACTTCATCGCGTCTGTTGAGATTAGCCTGCGCGGAACCCTCAGCCTACTTTGTTGGTCGCGGACGCTTCATTTTTGGCCTTGCGCGTTCTCTGAGAGGTCCTGACCGGCGCGTTGTGACTATCACAGGAGCACCTGGTTCCGGTAAGACGCAAACAGTCTTGAAATTTGTTTCTGAATACGCCTCGCAGTAGGTCATTTCTGTTTGGGCTTTCACAGCGTCGAATATTGTGTCAACTAAACTTTCCCTGCGATAGATATTCCCGCATATTTCTGCTCAGCGCCAGCTCCTTCGACCGCCTCAATAAGACGTTCGGCACCATTGCGCGCGCATCCAAGGTTGGACACAATACGGATGCGGCACTTCTCTGGCTCCGAAGCCTCAACGAAAACTGGCTGCTTATCCTCGACAACGCTGACGAAGGCAACTTCGACCTGGGTCAATTCATACCCAAATGTGGACACGGCTTAGTTCTCATCGTGGGCACGAGCGCCAGCATAGAGCAATATGCCAGCACTCCAGACGATGCCCTCTCTCTGCCTGAACTCGACAAAAAGGGTGCTGTCGCGATCTTCCTATCTCATGCTGGATTGCCTCTCGAGGACGAGAACATTGCGCGCGCAGCCGCCATCGTCACCGAACTCGGGAAACTCCCACTCGCTGTGGCCATGGCTGGCGCCTACATCGCCTCCTTCTCTCACGACCTAGCCGAATTTCTCTTCCTACTCAAAATGCGCCGCAGCGGTTTCATTCGTCGCCGTCTGAAGAAGGTGGACACCTCAAAGCAACCTCGAGGAGTCCTGTCAGCGTTCAAGCTCAGTTTCTGGAAGCTCCCGCCGCATGTTCGGCTCTTCCTGCAGTTCTGCGGGTTCATGCATCCTGCGGGGGTTCCTGTGGAGGTGTTTAGATATGCGGCGAGCAATATGGTGGACGATTATCTCCTGCCTGGGGAGGGCCCCCCGGTCTCTGGTATACGCCGCACATTGCTCAGCCTGCTTGCGCCATATCAGGACGTGCAAACGGGCCTTTGGGACGGTTTGAAGTTTCATGAAATGCTGGGGCTGTTGGAGAGGTTTGCGTTTTTGGCGTATAACCGAGAAACGAAGACGTGCACGGTGCACAGTGTTGTGCATTCTGCTGTGAGGGATACAATTGCGGACCGGGCAGGGATACAGGCAGCCGTGCTACAGCTGCTGGCAAGGGCGACGCCGCCAGAGGATCAGGAGCTCCCGTCGAGGACGAGGAGGCTGAGGATGCTAGCGCATGTGGAGCGTGCATGGAACCGCGAATATGCCACAGCGTATGTCTGCACTGCGCTCGTTCGTGTTTTCGAGGACGGCGAAGTATTCGAGCGTGCTAAAGATGTGCGGCGAGATATAGTTGCACGTTTGGATAAATTTCTGGGGAATAGGCACGTGGAGTCGATGGGCGCGCAAGCGGATTTGGCGGCTGCTTATTTCAGGATGGGCCGTGCGCAGAGGGCGAAACGAGTGGCCAAGGACGTGCTCGAACGACAGAAATCGTTGGTCATTCCCGGAGACGAGGGTATGCTGAGAAGTATGGGTGTACTGGCAGCGTCGTATGCGGCTCTGGGTCAGTGGAAGCATGCCGAGATGCAGGAGGTGGAGGTGCTGGAAATGTCAAGAGAGGCATCAGGAGCGGACCACCCACGGACAATGTCATCTTCAGCGCGCCTCGTTGTCATTCACACAAAGACACGCAGGCTAGAGAAAGCACGACGGTTGAGTATCGACGTGGTAGCTCGGCGAAAACGCGTGCTAGGCAAGCGACATCCAGATACTCTTGCGGCAATGAACGATCTGGCCAAGCTGTATCTTTCTCTGGGACGTCTGGCTGAGGGGAAGAAGTTGACGAGGAGGTTGCTCGTGCTGAGGATGCAGCTATTCGGAGAAAGACACCCAATGACGATGGAAGCAATGGCGAATTTGACCGCTATTTGTGTGATGACAGGCGAGTGGGAAGATGCCAACATGTTGGGTACAGAGGTTTTGCAACGACGTCGAGAATTGCTAGGAAACACTCATCTGGAAACGGTAGCGTCTATGGTCGATTTGGCGTCTGCAGAGGGTGGACTAAAGAGATGGGTCGAAGCCGAGGAGCTTCTTGCAGAAGCCGTGGCTGTGCGAAAGACTGAGCTCGGGGAGACTCATGCCGACACGCTTGCAGCAATGGCACTTCTTGCTTGGACATTTGCTGGTCTCGAGCGTTGGGATGCTGCGAAGGCACTATTGTACACTGTACTGGACGCACGAAGGCAAGCACTGGGCGACGAGCACCCCGATACAGTACACGCTCTTAACAGTCTGAGAGACTTGGACAAAAGAGAGCACCCACTCTCTCCCGGAACGAACAGCTTCCATTCGGCATTGGGTCCAGCTCTGCACACCATTGAAGAGGAAGGACCTGCGGAGGACGATGATATTGGTATCGTGGAGGAATTGGTGGAATCGCAGTCCGAGCGCGAGCCGGGATCTGACTCAGACGACACGGAGAGGCCGCCTATACCCAACAGTCCCTCTGCGTCTTTTCTTTCCGTTTTCTAGATGTATGGATGTTTCTTATATGTTCTTCATTACATTGTTGTTGTATCGCTATCGCACGAGCTTCCACCCATGTACAGTGCCACGGACCTCCTCAGCGCCAGGATCTTCTGGGAACATAGGCTAGGTGTGGATGGTCAGCCAGCGAGCCTGCGCCAATAAAATACTTACAGGGAATTTGCGGGTGACTACCTCTTCACACGTCCAACCGCGCTCTTGGGCTTTTGAGAAGAACTCCATGTCTTTGTGCGCAAGATGTGGTCGGTGGTGAGTGTAAAAGACTAGCACGCAGGCATTCTTTAAGGAAATGGCTTGCTCGCAGCTCGACAAAAGTGCATCGTGCTAAACAATGTGAGAATAGTGTAAGGACACATCGAGGAACTCACTTGAGAATGATTAAAGATGAGGTCGGAAAGGATGATAAGATTGAACTTTTCTCCTGCGTGAAGCTCGGAGAGCAATGATTCGACAGGTCGCCCCCAGATATAGCCCTTGCCACTTTAATTAGTGTTGCAAAAACAAGAAAATGAAGCCTACCTTCACAACGGCGTGGGACCTTCTTGATGCCACAACATTTTGGTCAACATTGTACTGCATGTTGTCTATTAGGCTATCGTCTGGATAATCTGTGACGATGGCCTGCTTGAAATAAGAGCAAGTCTGGCATAAGAGATAGCTACTTACGCGAGCTGCGCCATTATTTGCAGCGACAATGGACGGAAGTGCACCTCCTGCACCAAGTTCCAAGACATTCAAGTCGGCGTATAGGCCGGTGTTTTCGTCGAGAAAAGTTGCGAGAGCGAGAGCAGCGTTCCAACTGAGATTGCGTTCATAAAGGCTTAACGAAAGTATGGATACATCTCACGCACTTACAGATGATGTGCCCAAAGAGGATGTGACCCAACGAGTCTGATCTTGATTTCAGACCAATCGGTTTGATTTGTTCGTTCGCGGTTGTAAACTGAGAAGGTGGGCTCAGGGCTTGCAGGTCTTTCGGGCTCCTTGAAGGGACTCAGATATGGATACAAAATTCAATTCTAGACTCTACCGGGAACATAGAGCCCAGATCAAAATCGTCGGCCATGATGGATGCTGCTTAAAGACGATGCGCCACGAGATATGGCTGATGGCCGGGCGGGCCGGGTGCCGATCAGAAATTTTGACCGACGCGTCTGACTTGAAGTTGGAACCTACGACGCGGCCTATGCCCTCTTTTTATGTTTAGGAACGCTTTTCTCCGGCGGCGACCATGGACAACAACAATTTACACGGTATCCAGGACGGCGCACGGGTCGGCAGCGCCGGCGGGCAAGCTCAAGGAATCATTAGCGAGGCTCGAGCGGTTGCTGCAGTACACCCAGCCTGAGAATGCCAAACGGCTGGCCGCCTCTCAACTCAACAGCCCCGAAGCGTACACATCACTTCAGGAGCGTGCCGACGTGTTCCGACAGTTGATTGCCATGTTTGCGAATGCACATCGACGGGAAGAGTTGGCCTGGCTACAGCAACGGATGGCTGAGGAGCTCGTCCCATTTGATGCCCTCTCTCGCGCACGCGTCGTTGTCGCTGGACTACTCGCGTCCAAAGCGAAGCATATATCCCAAGAGCTCGTTTCCATCATCGGCGACAAGGACTTCACGGAGGCCATGCTATGGAATCTCTACTACACCTTCAGCTGGAAAGAGAACAAGGTTTTCAGCATTCCTGCAGACATTATTCGTGTCTTCATTCAGTCACGCGACAAATCCTACAAGCCACCGCAGACACTGGTCAATGTACTCGTTCAGCTTCAAACAGATGCCGGAGACCTCCATGCTGCCTACGAGACCGTGCGCGATATCACCCCAGACGGAGACCAGGCGGATCCATTCCATACTGCTATCAATGCCCTCTCATCCAGCGACAACAAAGCCGCCGACAAATGGTTCGAAAAGGTCATGGATCTCGCCAACGAGAAGCAGATCGACGGAAACACTTCCCTCTTCAACACCCTTATCGCACGCGAAGTTCAGCGGGGCACTTTCTCACGCGCCTTTGCATTCTACGAGGCCCTGCGCGACCTGCATGATACTTCTGGTGTCATGTCCCCCGACTATTCCACCTTTCGCACCATGTTCCAAGCTGTCGCCAAGCACTACGACCCCAGCAGTGACAGTCGGCCGCACGGAGAAGACGCACCTGAGTTTACACCCCGGCACCTCTTCCGTGATATGGTCGTCCTTTGCTTCACGAAGCCGGAGACCAACAGGATGATCATGGACCATGATGCCGACCTACTCAATCTCGCGGTCAAAGCATTCCTCGCTCATGGTGACTACCCTGCTGCATTTGTGGCATTGCAATATTTCACCCACATTGGTCTTCCTGTACGCGACAGGATATACAAGTGCATCATCGAGCACGTCTCGCTGCAGCTGCAACTTGACGCCGAGTTCAACCAAGGGCGTTCGTGGGTCCCACGATTCCTTGGGAACCTTGATGCAGTGACCCAGCGGGGATTGTTGCATCCTAATGGTGTTCGGCCACGGAAGGAATATCTGCTGAGGTCGCTGGCCAAGCCGGGACATGGGGTGCGATATGTCGTGCCGACATACGAGATGATGCAGGGCACGAAGGCTATCCCAGAGAGTGCTGCGCTGGATCTTGTGCCGCTACATACGTGCTTGTCGCGCGCGCTGCGTGCCGATGCACATATGCAGAGTAACAACCCGACGATTCCTGAGGCGCATCTCAAGGGCATGGTGGACGAGGGCGTGGAGAGAGCAGAGAAGATTATGAAGGTGGATGTCCCTGTGAGGAATTGGGGCTCGGCCCCTTCGAGGAGAGGGAAGAGGTGACTGGTATGGACGGTTAGATTCTTGTTATGCTATCGTCGTTGTAATGGTATCCCATCTCTACATATCTGTATTTTGTATATAATCAACACTGCACGCTACACCTCATCTACGCTTGGACAGGTTAAGGGTTGGAGATGATCTGCTTCAATGTATCATTGTTGTTCATGCCTGGTTTGTGGGTCACCCAACATGCTTGGGGATTGCTGCCAAGCGCTGGTGGGTCGACTGATAAATTTGACCTTTTTTGCGATATCATTTCCGGCTGCTATCAAAATAACTGTTTATGCTCAATGTTGGCCAACAAAAGTCGCAATGCAGAGTCTCAAAGACGTGAACGTGCATCATAAGCCTCAGAGATAAGTCAGAAATGGATCAACAACCTTCGGAATGCCGGGCCGGTGCTTCGAACACGCGGTTCTCCTTCTACACCGACTTCCACTTTGTCCTGACATGGCCTCCCAAGTTACGATTCGGTTACGAAACATTTTATCCAGCTTCCGCGCCTGAATCCAAACCTCGAGGAACGCGTCCTGGTCAACTGACGCCGACCTTAAGGATACGGCCCGCCAGTCCGCCGTTCTCATGATTTCCCTTTTAAACGGAAGCGGACATCACGGTCGCGCCAGAATTCTTTTCTCCATCCTTTCCCCAAACGCAGTGCAAGTATGTCCCCCAAGAATAAGCCCCGCGCCGCAGACGGTGTCGAGCTGCATTGGGTTGACGGAGGGGCGCCAGCCAGATTGCCTGTAGGAACATCTTTCGGTGTTCCATGGGCGCAGGGAGAAGTAGACCGGACGTCTCCCATTGCCGTCACTTCCAATGGCACCGGAATCCCGGTGCAGACATGGCCTCTTGCCTAGTACGCTCACTTTCCTTGGTTCTCTATGCGCCATTGAACTCCTCGCAGCTGGCCCGATGGTAGTCTGAAGTGGACTGGACACGCTTTGGCGGCGGAGACTGCTGTTGGCGAAACTCTTCAGCTGTCCACGGACACCCCGACCGAACCGACTTCGCCAGTATCAGTTAACGAAGGCGACAGCACCGTAGAGGTGTCGACAGGTTCATTCAAAGGTTAGTCCGACCGTTGTGAGGTATCCTCGCTAGGCCTGATGTCCTTAACACAGTTGTCTTCAATAAATCGGGCAGCCCACTTGTCCAGTCGCTCTCTCTCGATGGCGCGACCAAGGCTCAGGATGGAAAGCTTGTTGTGCTTGTGCAAAGCGCGCCAGACGAGCTGGAACTGCCAGGTGACAAACCAAGCGTTCTTGGACTCGAAGGTTCCGTTTCCGAGGTCACTGTTGAACAGAGCGGGCCTGTCCGAGCAGTTATCAAGGTACCGTCTGCGCTATTCATGTATGTTCTGATGATAACCCAGACCACAGGTTACAGGCAAATACTCGGGCGATGGCCACGACGACTTCCTTCCGTTCACCGCGCGCTTCTATGTCTCAGCGGGTAGCACGGCCATCCGACTTGTACATTTCTTCGTATATGATGGCGACCAGACCAAGGATTTCATCAAAGGCCTTGGTCTCCGTTTCGCAGTCCCCCTCTCAGACGAGCTATACGACCGCCACATCCGCTTTGCTTCAGCCGAAGGCGGTATTTGGGGTGAA
Organism: Cylindrobasidium torrendii FP15055 ss-10; assembly: GCA_000934385.1. Classification (NCBI taxonomy): domain Eukaryota; kingdom Fungi; phylum Basidiomycota; class Agaricomycetes; order Agaricales; family Physalacriaceae; genus Cylindrobasidium; species Cylindrobasidium torrendii. The sequence continues at coordinate 68,324 of KN880474.1, read as the reverse complement.
GCCGTGCGTGGTGTCTCTGGGCTTCGACGCGATGCGACAGCTGCGGTGCTCAAGCCTCAGTTCGACGGGACGAAGACTCCTGCATTGTCTACATGGCCAGCGACTGTGACCGCGGACCTAAACACCCTTCCAGTCTGGCAGGACTTCACCTTGGATCAGCTCTCCCCAAGGGATTATACTATCAAAAAGAGGTCCAATGGAGGAAGGGCTTCAAGTTTTCTCGACCATGCAGGCTTTGGCTCTCGTGCAGCCGGCGTAGGGTATATCGGTGGTGCAACTGCTGGAGGCGCACTATTCGCGCTCAAAGGTTCGTTATTTTCCTTTTTTGATACGTGTACCAACTGACCATGTTTAGACTTTTGGCAAGGCGCTCCTCGAGGCTTGGATATCCGTGATGCTGGCAGTGATTCAGCAACCGTCACTTTATGGGCATACAGTCCGAGGGTGAGTAGTACAGGATTGTATACGTTCGCCAGCTAACTGAACTTCTCCAGGGCCATGCAATCGACATGAGGCATTATGATACAGTCTCTCACGGAGTAAAACCCACTTCACATATTCCTACGTATACTGACCTATTTGTACAGCTCAACTTGGCATACGAAGATGTTGGAGACCCGGATCCGAACCCAGAGGGTATTGGGCGTTCATACGAAGCTACCATTGAGATCGTTTCGGCGACGCCCTCTCGAGGTGATATCTCTGCATTTGCGTCGTATTTTGTACGTTCGTCAACTCCGTGCATGAGTTATCACTCACCCGAGATGTAGGCCAAGGTCCCACAAGTCGTCGCCACTCCAGAGTTCTATGCATCGCACAAGCTCTTCGGTGGTAGCTGGGATCTTCCCAACCCATCCTCGAGTGCTGCTGCCGCCGATATTGAACAGAGGAAGAGCGCCTTGCTTGACTTCTACGTCGCTGTACGTTCACCTTTGCTCAGTGGGGTTGTCCCAAGCTGACATAGGTTTCAGGAAATCGAGCAACGCCAATTCTACGGTTTCTGGAACTTTGGCGATATAATGCATACCTATGACAGCACCCGCCATACCTGGAGGTACGATGTTGGTGGATATGCATGGGACAATGGCGAACTTTGTATGTACATAGCATGTCCAACATTGTGTCCGCAACTCACCAATGCTGCTAGCGAGTGACCTTTGGCTTTGGTTCTCTTTCCTACGCACTGGTCGTGCCGACGTCTGGCGCACCGCCTACAACATGACACGCCATCTATCCGAAGTCGACTTCCACCACTCTGGCACCTTCGCGGGACTCGGCAGCCGACACAATGTGTCCCACTGGGGAGATGGTGCCAAAGAAGCCCGTGTCGCTAGCGCCATCCTCAAGAGGCCATTCTACTACCTTACAGCGGACGAACTCATCGGCGATATCATGGACTATACCCTGCAGGCTGACCAGTCCATCGTCACCTGGGAACCGCTGAGGAAGATTTTGGATCCCCCGAAGACAGCACCAGGACGCGTTCGTTTGGGTCCCGATTGGACTACCCTGGCTGGGAACTGGTTCACCAAGTGGGAGAGGACGAATGATGAGACGTATCTCAACAAGTTGAGGACCAGCATGAGGGACATTGCAGGGCTTCCGTATGGTTTATTCACTGGCTACGCGTCTGCAGTTGGTTGGGACCCGGCTACGGCGCACATCACTTGGGAAGGAGACATCCCATCTGCATCGTGAGGTTTTACATCCATGCACACGCTTATTTCCCTGATGTCTTCCGCCTGGCAGTTTCCATTTGACCATGATCTTTGGTGGTGGCGAGTTTCTCATGGAGGCCATGGAGGTCATCACGGACGAGCCTGACTTTGACGCGACATGGCTCGATTTCTGCAGGCTCTACAATGGCACGGATGCGGAGTACGCTTTGCTGTTGTTCATTGTGCGGCATCGTACTTACAACGCTTCACTTAGGAAAACCACTCGCTATGGAATCTCCTTCAAGAGTGGTGGCTTCGAATACGTTCGTAACTGACCTACCAAATCATCTTCAAAGACTGACAATAGTAACAGCTATATGCAAAATTGGACGCGTATGCGGGAGAGCGTCTCAACGACGACAAGCTCAGGGCGCGCGCTTGGACCTCACTCAAGTCTGCAGTGACGGGCATTTGGGCCCCCGTCACTCAAGTCGGAGGGACAGACGTGCTGAACCCTATCAACGAGGTGCGTTTCTGTCTGAGTTTGTTTTTGATGCACCGTTCTTTGGCATACTCGTCCTGTCCTTGACAATGCTGACTGTCATCTAGATTGTGGATTTAGCGACCAACGATGCGGGCCAGTACTCCCTTGCCGAATACGCCGTCATAGCGTTCGTCCCAGGCTTCGCGCCTGCCTCAGCTAAGGCATCGACGTGGGATACAGCCACTTTGCAGGGAAGCATTAGTGAGAAAGGCGACGTGAAGAAGGAGGTCGATCAGGGAGACGTGAAGAAGGATGGGAAGGCGGTAGGAAAGCTGAGGCGGTGGATTTGTATGGGTTAGGTAGATAGGCGATCCGCCTCCTGATATCTAGTAACCTTGTCATCCTAATATACCAGGTTCCTTCTTTTTTAGCGCCGTTGACATGAACAGTATGTCTTTGTGAATGAGGGGTTGAACGTAAGCAGTCCGGTCCGCACACCGACGCAAAATGATCTTTGATAAAAGTCGTCTTTGTTACAATAAATAATCAATCCTCCCTGATAAGTACACTTACATCTCGAAAATACCCGTAAGTTAAAAGTCATGAATGTGAATGCAATTAGCACGCAGCGCCCTGTTGCCAGACATCGCTGCTCCCCGGGGTCTCTCCTTGAGTCCACCATTTTGCGGTCCACAAGTAGCCATTGTACGACGCCTGTTGGCCGCCGGTGAAGACTGCAGAGGCAGACCACGCCGCAACACCACCGCATCCAGTGTCACCTCCCCCAGAGCCTCCGCCACCGGAGCCTCCCTGACCCATGTTGTTCTTGATGTTGTCGTACTGGCTGTTGGGATAGTTGATATGGTTCTCAGTGCTATCAAGCGAGCCAAGGACATTCGCAGACACCTTGATGAGGGATTCGTCGCCTGTCTTATCGGTGGCGAGGGACCAGAACATGGATCCGGCAAGGCCTTGGTCGTTGATATAGGCCACCTTGGTCTTGACAATGCTGGGAGTATCGTATGAAACGAGTTCCCGCTTGGCCGAGTCGTAGGAGTACGACGCAACAACGGTGCTGTTCTCGTAGACAGTGGCACCAGCGACTTAGTCATAGTCAGTGAATGGAGAATGGAAGTAGACCAGAACACTCACGCGGGAGCGCATTGTAGTTGTATGTACCAGCCTCCACGGATCCGGGGCCGACACCGTTGAACGAAGAACCAATGCCGTCCGTCTCCTCAAAGGCGCGTCCGTAAAGAGGAATACCCATTGTGATCTTTGACTTGGTAGCACCGGAGCTTGTGTAGTGCTTGATGGCCGCATCGGTAGATACACCAGTGCGCTCGCCTCCGTAGAGGTTGGCCTGGTGGTCGGCGTACGTGAGCCAAGAGCCAGCGTAGTCGTAAGCCTGTCACATTGGGGTGAGCATTTACGACTCTTGACTTGCAGCAATGCGTACCATCAAGTTCCAGAAGTCAAGTCCCTTGTCCATCTGGGGAATGACAAGGCTGGCGTAGTTCTCAGCACCTGCAGAAACGGCGGCAGAGAGAATGTAGGGTGTGGTATCACCCTTGGAGGATGCAAGGTTATCGAGAGCAGTGCGCAACTCAGAAATGAGGTCGGCAAAGCCTTGTCCATGGGCAGAGTCGTGGGGGTACTCGAAGTCAATATCACTATTTGCTATCAGCCGAGTTTCACACCAGTGATAATAAGGTGTTAACGCACATCCCATCAAAACCATAGTTCTCAATGAATGAGACTGCGTTGGACACAAATGTCGCACGCTTTGCAGCGTCGGTGACAAAGTCGAAGTGGTTCGCCTGAGAGTAGTTCCATCCACCGACGGAGAAGAGGACCTTCAGGCCGCGGTTGGCGAGCTTGAGGAGATACATCTGCTTGATACAGCCATAGACATTGTTGCCAGTGTCGTTCCAGCTGTCTCCGTCGTAGTGCTTCTCAAGGTCAGCGTAGGAATCCGAGAGTGCAATGGCACCGGTATCCGCAGAAACGTCCATGAAGGAGTACAGAACGTCTGAATAATTGTAAGCTCCCGTATGGATCTATGCAACGGCAACGTACGAGTGACGGTGTTGACCGGGATATCCGCGGGCTCTGAATGACGTTAATACTTTGCAAGACTGGTCGAACAGGAATGCGCATACGGTAGTTGTAAGCTGAGTAAATGCCCCAGTTGGTGAAGTATGCCATCGACAGCTTGCCGTTTGTGGCAGCGCGCCTAGTGACCGTCTTGTACTGAGGGTTGGATTCGATCTTGAACTCGTTGGCAGTTGCGTTGAAGGCGTCGGGGCGGTGCATCACTTGGGTAGCGATGGCCGTGGCGGCGAAGAGAAGAAGTGAAAGCTTATTGAACGCCATGTCAATTTTGAAGGAATGAAGCAGGAAGGAAGGTATGAGGGTAAGTTAGCAAGGTGCTACTGATTATCTCTCGTCGAACTCATATCCTTTTTATATGAGTTGCAGAAGGTGGGAGTTCCTAGCATTCCTTGTGAGCGTGTGCTGAGGGACAGAAGCAGCATATGGGAGGGCCTGCCAACCACTGTCAGGATCCTGGATGAGGAAGATGAATACGAAGAGGCTGTCACGGGTGTCACTGATTTGGTAGCACGCGGAAGGAGGAAAGAGAAGGCGAAGTCAATAATGAACGCATTCGAAGACCCTCCGAGTTGACCTTGATTTGGCGAGCCCAAAGAACTCAGCGTTGATAAGGCCTCAGGAAGACCTACCGCTCCACTAGAGGACACCAATCAAAGCAATCCTCCAAGCTTGTAGCTTCGAGGCCTGGCAAGTCTGCCCAACGCATTTGAGACCCGTGTGATGTTCGAAACAACCACCACCACTTCTAAATCTGGACTGCTTCATGCTTGTTGCACAACAACACAAGAGAGCAGGTACAGACCAAGCGGAGGCAGTTACCCCAGGATTTCAACAAGGCCAGCATGTGCAATAGACTGATACCTATGAAACGAGATTCAACCTGTATATACTTACCGTCTGCTGCATCGACGACCGAAGGACCTCCAGTCTATCCTTTTGCTTTCGGTATGCGCATACAAGCGAGTATGCACCACCCGCAAGAGCTTGAAATTTGGGCTACGTGAGCGCAAGGCATATAATACCCCAGAATACGCTGCACAAAAAAGCACAAGCACAACGGTATTCATCTCGACCTTATTAATAAGCAGCGCCGGATTGCGTTGTGAACAGGCTGTGAACATTCGTCGCTCCATTTGGGTCAACCGCCCGCTTCCAGACATCGGGAAAGGTCCATGAGCAGCTATATACCCCTTGAATGCGCGCGGTGAGGCGCTGAAAACTTGTTTTATGGTGAACGCGTGAGCGCACGGTGGTCCGACGGTGGCGATTCAGTGAACATTGGATCTGGCCTGTGATCGGTAAGAATAATGGCCTGTTAACAAACAATGCCAAAGGCTTTTATAAGGTGCATGATAGCGTCCATTTACGTTACTGTAATGTCCGGCAAAATAAAGCTGGGTATCGCGAACCGTCTTCCAGCATGCACACACGCCTGGGACAGACTGGAATCCGTCGTCTTATGGGGTATAGAGTAACCAACGCAGGTCTGTAGTATCCAACTGATTATAAAATATCCATGTTATAAATCCATCCACTCCATTCAGGCTTTACATGATAACACAATCCTTCTTGTCCTTGCGCTTCTGCTCCTTCTTAAGCCACTTCGCTTTGTCCGCTTCCCTCTTCCTCTCATATTCCTCCTGATGCCGCCTATCCTCAGCAAGCGCCCGGTTATCCTCCTCCGCCTGCAACTGCTGCGCAAGCGCTAGACTATCCTTCCCGTCAATCAAATGTCTTCGAAGAATATAGAGAAGTACGCACTCTGCTGGATCCGATGCTACGAACTGGCTGGCTTCATGTTCCGCGGCCCGCAATGCCTGCTCGGCCGTTTGCCCAGCGAAATCACCTCCAGCTGGACTCGCGCGGACAAAGTCCGAGTCGACAAAGGTCGAAGACCCGCCGTCGACGTCTTCGAGACGCTCCCATACAACCCAAGGTTCCCGCAGGAAAACTTGGTCAGTGACTAGACTATACAGCGCCTGGTCTTCCTCGTTATCCCGCTTGTATAGAACCGAGAGATGGAGGTTTCTGAATAGGGCTACGAGAGTGCCGGGCTTGATGGTGGACGCGAGATGAAAGAGGCCGTGGTAGGTCAGTTGTGACGACGTCCCTTCGAGGAACTCGCGAACACGGATGGCTGGAGCGTGCATGTGAGTGTGTTGTAAAGGGAAAGACAAGGAAGAGTCGCTCACCATCGCGTATTTTCTCTCGATGCTCCTCCGAAATATCAAGCGACGGTGAGAGAGGCTTGGAACTGCTGCTTGCGCCTGCTTCAGGCTGTGAGGCTGCGGGGTCGCTGGTGTCGACAAGGGTGGTATCCAGGACAAGCTTGCCATTTGAGATGTGATCTGCCTCTGCAACCAACATTACCGCGGAATCATAATCTGGTGTCTTGGCAATGACTGCTGCATCGGGAGATTGGGGATCTATGAGCCAGCCGTGTACGAGGTCGATGCCCGCTTGTCGAAACAAAGCCAATTCGCCACCGGTGCTTCCTGGCCGGAACGTTGACGCGTTGGTGAATACGGGGTTCAGGTCCATGCCAGCTTCACTTTACTGTGTTGAGAATATGGTTATACGGCTGAATAGGCAACGCACTTTGGGTAAGAGGCATGATGGAAAGCGCGGCCGAGATGTCGATATCCGGACATGTCATGAGCAAGTATTCCCCGACGAGCTGGGAAAGGTAGTTGTACGACACGGATTCGCGGGAAGCGGGTTCAATCGTTATTGCTCCTCGCAAAAGCAAGATGTTGCCTGTCCTCCATAAGTTCACACTCGTATGTGGGCGAGATAGGACATACAAATGGCAATGAAGGAGCATGGACTACGCGTCCGTCAGACGCGACAGACATCGGGCTTGGACAGGAGACATACCCGTTGAAGTTCTGCGTGATGACCTTGACACGCCGCGGGCCAAATGAAATCTAAACGAGGACGAATGTCGATATGTGTTTTCCTTGCTGGAGTAGTTCGCGCACCTCTTTGAGATACCATGGCTCCGTGGCAGCGGCCACATCCTGGGCAAGACGCCGGTCTTCATTCTGCTGGGATGATTGAGGGGCTGACATGGGACAGGAATTATGTTCGAAGATCCCCCGCAGTCGTCCCAGTTATATGCGTAGATGGTGGCAGTGCGGAGACAGGACCGTAGGTGTACGCGCAGCTTAGGCCAAGGTCATCGGTAGCAGCGGTCCGAAATTAGGAGATGCGCGTGACGCGAATTGCTTGGTGTTGTGTGGCTGTGGGATCGCGCCACAAATTCAATCGCCCCGCTGGCAGACTGCCTGCCAGAATTTATCGTACTTTTACAATACAAGCAGACTAGGGATAGTTTAAAAAGCGTCATTCCAAAGCGTTATGTCAAAGAATCGAGCTGACAACCGGAGTTTGAAATTCCGCCTCTGTGCGGAAATCGTTGTTCGAGAGTTCCCACGCGGTTTGGCGATCAACCTCTCCGGGAAAGCAGACTCTCGGTTGAACATCTCATCATCTTGTAGTTGGACCGTTCTCTGCGGCATAAGACTGTTGGTAGATCTGTCTTGACGCAATGTACCTCCTCTCGTGTGTCCAATTTGCTTGTATTAGTGAAGCGAAATCCCATCATGCATCCAGGTGTGTGCATGTCTTGCAACGGTGAGCCAAGGTGTATGCGAGCTTCCACTCCAACGGACACTCTTGCTTTCTCGGCATGACTCCACTCATCCCGTTCCGCACGCCTGTATGTCCACAGCCCTGCCATTGTTTAAGCCTGCCTGCGAGTTCACCTCACTTTTTGTTCATCGCAGCAAGTATATGTGTTCACTACCTCCGAGCGCGTAACGGTATTCCGTGCTTCGGAAGACAACTGGCAAAAAATCGGGATGTGGTCGGGCAAGTTTGTATATCTGTAACGCTCCATTTAGCTCAATGGGTGGGATGGTTATCCTGGCATGATACCGAGCGGGCTGTCATGTAAATCGGCTCCTTCAAATCGGTGCAGACTCTGTCAATAGCTAATTTGATCTCGACGCAAGGCCATGGTGGGAATGAATGTCACACGGCCCAGAGCGCACAATTGCGTGGTAATAATATGCCTCTAAGGACTGTACTGCTCAGCCATCTTTAATAGTAAGGTAGGACTCTGACCGTTGGCGCACACCAGACGAGTACAGACCTATATCATACATGCAGTCAGCCTAGAACCATTTATGAAATTCACTCTGTGCGCAGAAGCTCAGGAAGGAGGGCTGTGACAGGCTGTAAGAGTGGCGGCTGTTTGTCATTATTAGCCTGGGAAGGCGGAAGCATTATTGGCCACGCGCGAGCTATCATAAGTCCCTCTGTTGTGCGCGACCGTGAGCAGAGGGTGGCTTGCTCTTTGGCGGTGTACAACGTACCCTTTCACAGAACAAGCCATCAAAGCTCTTTCATATTGCGTTCACAACCAGCACCGTGACAGGCCAACTTCTTTGTCACACTTCCTCGAGTAGCTTTGCCTCGTTTCTTTCACATCAGCACTCGAACCTCCACTTGTAAGTGTGTTTATCCGCCGGTCACACAAGTATAAATATTGAATGTCTAGGCAGATCATCCCCCCGCATATCCTCCCCCACAACGCCCACCAACTCACCCATTTGGCTTTGGACACTTCACACTTTCTCTCCTCAATGTCGACCATTACCATCGACTTTAGCGCGCCGAATACGTCGACATACGTCCACTCGCCATCGTCCGACGCAATGGTTGGCTCTCCACAGCAACTCCATTCCTTCACTGGCGCCCAGGTAGACGCCTCGGTGCTCTATGACACGACGGCCTCGGCCCCTGGACGGCCCGTGCGACAGAAGCGGCGCCAGGTGAAGAACGCATGCGTCAAGTGCCAGAAGGCGTGCAAAAAGTGCGAGGACGTTCGCCCATGCGCACGCTGTACACGGTACGGCACCGCCGACGAGTGCGTCGACTCGAAGCGCAAGGAGCGCCGCAAGGGCTTCAAGCGCGGTCCATACAAGAAACGCGATGACAAGGGTGCGTGTCCAGCTCGATGCCCGATGCTCACGCGTCTGACCAAAGTTCCAGGTCGCCGAGACGAGGTTGCCAAGGCCAAGGCCGCCGCAGCTCTCGGTGCTCCCGCCTACGACTCCCCGATGTATGCATCTCATGCATTGGCCCCCGCCCCGCCCGAGCATTACGCCCCGATGCCCCAGGGTATGGACTATCCGCCGCCGCCATACGTGCCTCATCATCAAGATGCGCCCATGTACGCGCACCATGCGGCAGAACAAGCGCCGATATATCATCAACACCATTCGCATGAGCATTACGAACAACATCAACAGCCTCAACACGCATATACATCGTCCCATATTGTTCACAATCCCACGACTGGAAATCCATATCCTGTGGTTTACTCAACACCGCCCGAGCCGGCGCCAGCGGAGTACTACCCCGAGGCGTACGCTGCGTATGAGCAGCAGGCGTATCCACAATCGTCCACGTCCTATACATTGGCTGGGGCACAGCAGTACTACATGCACCAGTAGGACAGAAATTCATTTGCTCCCTCCCTGCCTTGGCAATGCCCGGACTGTCATGCCCGTCCGCCCCGCTTCATCTCGCGTTATCTGCCCTCTCGCCCGCCCGCCGCTTGCTCATTGTATCACTGTTACTTACGTTACTATTATATATCTTCCTTGTACCCATCAGTTACCTCTTTGCTTGTAGTATTCTGGCATGCGCGCCGCTGCCGCGCCGTTTGTGGAAATTTCAACTTGATTCTTTTTCTTTTTCTTTGCGTTACCGTTTTAGCTTTTGGGTTTGGTTTTGGTGGCGCTCATCAACCGGGGACCAGGGACGAGGAGTGTGCTCGGCTGCGATTATTTCTGGCTTTGGAGGCCGGGGTACGCGCGCGTATTCGACGCGTCGCGATCGTGCTCCGCAATGACACTACGTGATCGACGACGAAGAGCGAGCTTTGCTCCCGCGGAGCCAGACGGGGATGTGTTGGACTCTGGTTGGACTTGTCAGTGTATTGGATTCGCTCTGTACTAATGCAACCAGCAGGCGGAAGGCCAGGTGCAGCATGTTTTCCTTTCTCAGATGTTGACTCCCACCATCGCTGTCGGCATTTGCGATTGTATCATACGGTGTAGGCAGATTTTTTGGGGTTCCCACGCTTGTGGATGACCTTGGGAATTTTCAGGGCTTCGACTTTCCTCGTTTCCGGCGTCCGCACAGAGATCAGGGTGGTCACCCGCATACCAGGATGAATGCGAATAGGACTGTTGGTCATCCCGGGGATGGATCATTGAGTGACTTCCAGAGCGAGCTGAGGGTGTTGGCTGCGATGAAGTTCGCTCATGGGTCAGAAGGTATGCGGAAGCTCGAGTAAACCCTTCGTTACCTCTGCAACACAGTTGAGCGTTGCAATTGCGTGAACATGATGTAAAGCAATTGAGACGCATTGACTTGAGCTCGATTTCGCGCCAGCTATGGCCTTCACTTCCATTGTCCAGACGAGGGTTTTGTAGGCTTTCAGGAACATTTTGTTTGAACCCGTACCTGCTGCTCGAGCGTTCAATTGCGTGTGATGGGCCTGTGCTTTAGATTCCGCGGGCAGTTGACTTTGCTCTGCTCTTTCTGAGTACCTGTAGTTTCCCCTTCTTTTGTTGTTGCATTGCTCTGCTCGAGTTGTCGATAAGTGTGAGGATGCTCACCGTCGATCCCTGAGATTCCATGCATTGTGCCAATCACTAGTGCATGCGCGCTTCAGCGCTCAAATATGCCAGGAAGCTTGAATGTCGGCCAATGTGGAGCCAGGCAGTGTCCCCTCGTACAGGAAACTTGAAAGTATCATACCACCTGTGTGATCATGCATGATCATGGCTTGCACACTGGAAGCGAGTCGCGAAGGCAAGTCTCTGAGCACGGCTTTTTCAACACTCATCGCAAGGCCTGCGTACCTATCACCTTCGCTGCCTTATCGAATTACCAGAGTGCAACTTACCCTCACTCATTTGCATCAGGTCTGTAGTCCGATTATTCTTGCTCGTGCAATATTGCTCGGGAGGCTGTGAGATCAATTACGGCCTAATGTTGCTAATGGCAGCCACAGCTTTGGCACGCTCATCTGAGACTGTATCGATATCCTAGAGCTCGCGGTATCTGCACCTTTATTTTGTCTGTAGCCCACGCTATCCAAGGTTTACTAGGGATCCTCAAGCGCTTTGATGGCAATCGCTATTTTGGGCCAGTTCATTGTGTGCTTATAAATCCCGCAGACAGTAGTTATGCGCATCGATGCTGCCTTTCGCTGTATGGCATCCATCCTAAATCCAACGCACCAGATTCTACGATCTCGACATTCTGTAGGCTGCAATGCCAATTTGTGGCGTGCAAAAGGGTCCGATGCCGATGACCAACAGGACCAAATACACGAGGCGCCAGCTTGGGCTTCAACGACGACGAGGCAATCACCCACCGCCACCGCTCATCGTCCTGCGCGCCGAGCAAATCGACTGCTCGCCATATTGAGCAGCGCCGCGCTCGCCGTCGCCGCTCCTTTGCTTCTTTTTCTTTTGCGTGACTGTTAATTATTATGTCGGCTCCTGCCTCGCCCGCCGACCTCAGCTCAAGCCCACGCCGACGCGAACGACCACCGACACTGGAGTTTCAAGGCGTATCTCCCGCTGTACGACGCACAGACTACAGCCCAGGAGACGAGGACGACATGCTTGCCGAGTCGGCACAGACGTTGCAGGTAGGCCTTAGAGTTCTCGCGTCTGCCGCCCGTCATAACCACTACTTCAGCCCAGTGTTCTTGTGTCCCCGGCCTTGGAGGACCCACCGATCGATACGGATTATCCCGCCAGCCGGTCGGCCTCGAGTGTCTCGTTGGACCCGTACTACTTTTCGACCCAGTCCGGTTCAGACTCCCCATTCCCGCCCCCGTTGCCTCCATTGCCACGTACACCGGATAATCAACAACCGTACCATGCACCAGTCACGCCGGCTCGGGATCCTGCCGCCATCGACCGGCGTGGGCTAGTAGGCGTCGGGGAACTCGCGACCCCAAGGTGGACGCGTAGCCACACCAGCGCTAGTGAAGACCGCATTTCCATTCCCGAAGCCGTATTAGAGGACGAGGCGTACCAAGTCATCGATGCTGCCGACGCCGAAGACGACGTTCCTGACAGTCCCTGGACTATCGAAGCCGTTGATGGAGAAGTTTCTGACAAGGATGATGTACGTTTCCTTTGTTCTATTGCCCTCCTTTGTTCTTACAGGATAATCAAGCTTCCAAAACTACCTCCTCCCCAGCGTCCACTTCGGCAACGACCGTCACTCGCAGACGAAAGTGGTGGCGAGGAAATTCTATATCCACGCAAGGCGCGCGTACCGACGGAGCCATTACCTCAACGACTATCTAGCCCTATAGGCGAATCGTCTGAGGTGGGACCACCCAGTGCGTATGCCGTGCCCACACGGAAGGCTCGCAAGCGGTCTTCAGAGGAGTTTGAGCTCGATCAGACCGGTATGCCGGCCTCGAAGAGCGACAGCGCCAGTACATCCCCGAGGGACCGCGTGCAAGATGAAAAAGTGTTTACTCGTCGGCACCGGAGCACGAATTCGGCAGGTGGCAATAGCGCGTCCGTTTTGCGCGAGGCAGCCAAGGCCAGGCGTCGTGAGAGCCTGGGCCTGAGCACGGGCACTCCCAAGAGCAGCAACAGGCATTCTCGACAGACTTCAGGCGGCTCCTCCGCGTCGAGTCCGCACGAACCGCGCCGTCATACAAGCGACTACTCTCATCTGCCGCCTTCACCATCGACAAACTCGATCCAGCACATTCTTCGCGGCAGTGGTGGCAACGCATCTCCACATTATGCACACTCTCCCAACGTTGCTCATTCATTACTGCGGGGTACACAAGAAGGATGGTCGGGCATGGATGATGAGGCAACGGCAGAGGCGTTACGGAAGTTGGACGGGATTTCTGGGAGTAAGGCGCGTGCGAGGTCGAGCATCGCCAGCGTGAGCCGCACCGCGAGCCTCAGTCGTCCGAGTTCTCCACCCGCTAGATCTAGCAACAGGGAGTCCGGTGGAGAGGGTAAGCCGAATCGTTCAAGTACTTCCGCCCGCGAAAGGGATCTGGCCCAACGGCAGCTGCTTGGCCTGGCCCAGGAGTCGCTGCTCGATGTCGAGCCAGTCGGGACGGCACTGAGCAGCGACGATCAATATGCCTATAGCCAAGAAAAGACGCCCAAAAAGACCGGAACCTCCAGCACCAGGTCCAGCATGCAGCCCAAGAGAGGATCTGCCTCATCCACTACTTATGCCAGCACTCCCACGACTAGTTCGCGTGACTCAGCGTCCATGTCCGCGACTACCAGTGCGACTTCCGTATCTGTTGCTTCACTGCGCAAGAACCGCCGCAACAGTGCCAGCAGCGACGTTTCCAGCAACCACTCTAGTGATGCCACCTCCTTCAAGGACCGTGTTGCGTCACTGGCCAGCAACGGAGAGGTTACGGACGACGCCGAGGTTCCGCCAGTGCCTCCGCTCCCTAAAGACCTCTCCACATATAGGTCTCCTCCACATACTGCCACCGGTCCGACCTTCTCTCACAGTTCTGCGACCGAGGACAGCCACGACAATGTGGGCAGCGATCATTTAGAGGTTCCTAGTGTTGGCCACACGTCATCATCTGAGGATGTTCCGTCCTCTCGTCGCCAGAGCCGGCACTACTCCTCAGGATACGCTACTGCGGCATCGGCCTCAGACTCAACGCCGCAAGCACCTAAAACACCGTCGAAGAAATGGAGTTTTTCGAACGCTCTCAGCATCAAGCTATCCGGATCGCCTTCCACAAGCCATAAGTCCCAGTCATTCCAGATCAGTCCTCGTTCTGTGAGCTTCGGGCAGTCGCGCAAGTCCGGCGAAAAGGACCGAGCAAACATGCCTGCCGTTCCCGCCAATTCTTGGTCCCCAACACATCCAGATGCGATGGCATCAGCTTCGTCACTTGCATCCATGTCGTCCGTCGGTTCCGTGAGAACGCCCGCCCCCAGCTCGAAGACTCCAGAGCGCAGCCGCATTCCGAGTCGTTCTGGTACCGATTCCAGCGCCAGCACCAGCCTCGCTGCACCCACAGGTCCTATGAGTCCGACGTCGTCAGTAAGGCGTGGCCAGTCGAAACGCCTCACGCCCTCCTCGATTCCTTTCTTCCGTCGGTCGTCATCACAGTCCATGCAACAGCCACCTCCGAACCCAACCACGCCGCCGCCGCACCCCACGGGCTCGCTCCCGCCGCAAACGCCGTCGACGCTCAAGAAACGCCCAAGCTCGCCTGGCGACCACAACCCGCCGTCCACGTCTGCTCATCGAAAATCTTCCATGTTGAGTCTCGGTCTTCCTTCACTACTAAAAGGTTCGAGTTCAAGAAGGAGTCTCCACAGTGACTCGAAGGACACTGCGACCAAGAGTCCGCGAGAAGCCGACGACCTGAAGAGAGAAAAGTCGAGGACCGAGAAGGAGAAGAAGAAGGATGATAAGGACCGCAGCGAGAGCAGGATATCTGCGCTTATGGGCAGGAAGAGAGGCAAGGTGCGTGGTTTTTGAAACCCGTGTGTCTTGTTTATTGACGAGCTATGAAATAGACACTATCATCTGCAGACCCTCCCAGCCGGAAGGGCAAATCCCCTGTCAATCTGCCTCCTTTACATGTCGCTGCACTCGAGCCCGCCACTGCCCAACGTGTTGCGCGGCTCAAGGGCGCACCAGATACGCCGCCGTCTGCCTCATCTTCTCGCAGTTCAATAGCCTCATCCCGCTTGACGTCCCAGACGATTAGCTCGCTCCAGAAACAGTCGGACACCTCCATACGAAGCAGCAACACTCATAGGCTCCCCACCATTGCTGGATCCCCTTCAGTCGGCGCCAACACGTCTGTCAGCAAGGAGTCCAGTAAAGACGGGCCACCGAACACGTTGCTCAACTCCTCCACTGGGATGTCGAAGGAGGCTCCGACCAAGATTCCACGTATCTCCAGCCGCACATCTGCCACAGGGTCGCCAAACTTCAAGGGCTCCACATTGACTGCACGCCGTCAAAGCAGCGTCCATGCCACTACCGCTTCCAACAACCCATCCCCAACGCTCAATGAGTTCGGCATGATGGATTCAACGGGCGAGTCATCATCAAGCACGAAGCCTACCCCAAGCTCGAGCCGGATACGTTCCTCGCCGTCGACTGTCACCAATTCAATCTCTTCGCGTATGCCCCGACAGGTGTCTGGAGCGGGAGCATCTGCATCGACTTCCAGCATTCTTCCACGGAAGAACCGGGACTCAGTTTCATTCACTGGCTTGCGCAAGTCATCGACCGCATCTGTCAACTCGCTGGGCACGACCACCGACGCTACGCCGACAGCGTCTTCTTCTCATCACCGCTTCTCGGCGTTGTCTCCCTCCAAGCTGAAGCTTTTGAGTCCCAAGATATCCCTGCCGCGCTCATCACACAACAGCTCTCACAACATCCATCAAACAATGGCGACGGCGTCGGCATCATCTAGTCGACAGTCTTTGTCCACACCGTCGCCGGTACCTAGCTCTATGGATGAGGATGAGATTTTGGGAGACGAGGAAATGCTGAACTACATCAAGCGCCAGCATGCCAAGAAGCTGGCGGCCGGATCTACGCAGGCAGAGTTGGATGAGCTGTTGCGGTTCCCTGAACCCATCCCGCCCGCTGAGGGCCTTACTCCTCAAGGTGTGTTCAAATGCATCTTTTTCTTACACTCGTTGACATCCATTGTAGCTGTTCTCAAGGGTTCACAAAACCAGTATCTCTCCGAGTACGAACGCAAGGAAATACTTGAATTCCCGAGCGTGTACTACACTGGTGCACACAGCAAGAAGAAAATGGCTACTCCGGATGTGACAACAAACAATTTTGGGTACGACGACGACCGCGGCGACTATCAGATCGTGTTCCACGACCACCTGGCGTACCGCTACGAGGTCATCGAGTCTGTTGGAAAGGGTTCATTCGGCCAAGTGTTGAACTGTCGGGATCACAAGACGGGCGAGAGCGTGGCGATCAAGATTATCCGGAACAAGAAGCGTTTCCACCACCAGGCACTTGTTGAGATCAAGATTTTGGATAATCTGCGTAAATGGGTACAATATTCTTGTCCTTTCCAACCATACATACTGATGTCGCTCGTAGGACGAAGAGGAGAAGCATCATGTTATTAAGATGACGGAGCACTTCTATTTCCGAGGGCATTTGTGCATTGCGATGGAGTTGCTGAGCATCAACTTGTACGAGTTGATCAAGGCGAATGGCTTTGTGGGCTTTACGACTGCGTTGATTCGTCGGTTTACGAGTCAGATGCTCTATGCATTGAGCCTCATGCGACACCATCGCATTGTTCACTGCGATTTGAAGCCAGAGGTGGGTTCGGCAGACTGCCGTCCTTGGTATGAGTCTCTTACCGGTCTTTCCAGAACGTTCTGCTTCGCCATCCTGCGAAGAGTGCGATCAAGGTTATCGACTTCGGGAGTAGCTGTCTAGAAAGCGAGAAGAGTATGTCCACAGCCATCTTTTCGCCATGCGGTTGCTGACACTAAGTGCAGTCTATACGTACATTCAGTCTCGTTTCTACCGTTCGCCTGAAGTTATCCTTGGGATGCACTACCACATGGCCATTGATATGTGGAGTCTGGGGTGTATCCTCGCTGAGTTGTATACCGGCTTCCCAATCTTCCCTGGCGAAAACGAACAAGAGCAACTGGCGTGCATCATGGAGGTGCTTGGCGTTCCGGACAAGGAGTTTGTGAACAAGAGCTCGCGCAAGAAGCTCTTCTTTGGTGCGTACGCTTCCTCTTGTCGAGACATCTGCTAACAATTTGCAGAGTCCAATGGCAACCCTAGAATTGTGTCCAACTCGAAGGGCCGCAAGCGCCGTCCTGGGACCAAGTCACTGGCGCAGGTTTTGCGGTGTGGTGACGATAACTTTGTGGACTTCATCGCAAAGTGCCTCATCTGGGATCCGGAGAAGCGTATCAAGCCGTCTGGTGCACTACGGCATCCATTCATTACCGGTATAGGGCGTCAGTACAAGGTGCCGGGAACCCCCAAGTCACAAGCGACCTCATCGAGCAGCCTTATTGGTCGCAAGAAGGATATTCTCGAGACGCCGAAGAAATCGTTGATCAGTGCGCCGACTCCGCTGACCGCTCGTTCGTCGAGGACGACTTCTGGCGCTGTGCCGCTCACCCCGAGTTCATCACAACATGCATCTACGCTTGGGTCGTCGTCACGATACCGTGCTTCCCAGCCGCAGAGCTTGTCGTCGTATCACTCGGCTCGGACACTGAATGGGTGTGTGGCTTCGTGATCTGGGGATTTCTTGGACTTATGATGTTATTACTAGCCCGCAGACTTCTACCAAGTAGCTGATCTTTTTTGTTTTGGATGATACCAAGACGGGACCGTCCTACCGTCGCTGTTAATACCGTATTATCCGTACAGCGCTGGCGCGCACGCTCCTCTTTTCTTTCTAACGTTCTCTCACGACCGGAAGGAAAACTATTCTTGCTCTCTCCCTTATACGACCGGAAGGAAATTACCAGACTACTATTACATGTTGCTGTCGCCCTGTGGCCTCACTGCAGGGCGACGATACACTGACGCCTTTGCCCGCCGAAATCGTATATTAACCTCAGTCCTCTTGAGCTGGCTTTCAACTACATACATACCCAGACATCCGACGTTGCTTTTTTATATATCTACTCTCTGTTATCCATTGTCTGCATAATCCCATCGTCGTCGCTGCATTTTCGCTCTGCACGAGATTTCTTTGCCGTGTGCTGTCTTGGCGACAATACGCCCGCCTTCGTGTTGCGCGCATAAATCAAGCTGGTTTTCTCGGCAAATTACCAATATCCCAACTTTTTGATAGCTCGGGTTTTTGAAAGAGGGTAGTCTACCTTTTGCTTGAATATTACGCAAGGCCAGTGACGTTGTTTATGCACGAAAAAATACATGGATATGCAAGCACGACTGTAAATTACAGATACAACGACGAGCAGAAAATAACCGTATTTGGCCTCTCGAGCATCTCCGATGCTTTTTCAAATTTCTTCTCCAGCTCCCCATTACCTATGACCTTAGCCGCCATTGCCATTTGACGGAGAAGTTCACCTAAGCGACGGAATACACGGATGAGACTTCCCTCAAAGGTGTCCGTTTGCTACACATCGTGGGTCAATTAATGTAGTACACACCAGGTAGGCGAAACGAACCTTGCAAATGTCCGAAAACGATGCGCCTTTGCACCAAGAAAGTACAGCCTCCATGAGCTCGACCTTGAACGATTGTACATATTTGTCCTCATCGATTGGCAGCTTTGACTCCTTCGAGACCTTTGCAATGCGGCGCGCAAGCTCCTGCAGAACGCGCAGCGGTGTTGCCAGCTCCTCCTTTAGCTTCGTCTGCTGCTCGCTCTATTCCTCAATGAGATTGAATTGAATAAGATAGACCTGCAGCGTACACACCTTTTCATCAAAGACGAAGCAGCTCAACAGCGCGCAACACTCCTCTGGCTCGAGCGTGTTGAAAGTTCCGTTAAAGATGAGCTCCGTGAGCAAAAGCTCATCACCCGTACTGATCTCACAAGCAACCCGACCCTTCGTGTCGACAATGTCCGCCGCCGTTGTAAAGTTCAACCGGCGCAACACGCGTTTGCGCGCCTTCAGTTCCTCCATTTGTAGGACGTCGTGCGTGCTCTGTATGCGCCGCTTCAATGACCGGATACGATCCTGTCCATCCCGTTTTTCAGAATACTGAGTGAACAGCTGTGGTAGTCTCGGGTCATTGTGCAATGGGCTGCCCTTGAGCCTGTCCTCTAGCGCCGCTATTTTCTACACTCACTTTCAGCAAAACATAATGGAGAAGGACAGGGAACGCACCCGGACGAGCTCAATGAACTTCTCATCCTTGATATTTTGGCTCTCTATGGGGTCCAAAAGCGGGATGCCGGCCGAAAATCGCTTGTGCACCTCTCCCATCGTCTTCCATGCGCTTAGTCGACTGGAGTCCGGGCGAAGGTCCTTTGGAAGCACAATGCGTACATGGCTAATACTCTGTATGCAAGCGAGTAACACAGGGACCACCAGGGGATTCGGTTTACTGTCCTTTGGACATGGGAGAACGCCGTTCGGTGTGATGGTGGTGATGGCACTACGATCTCGAGGCGTGCTCCCGCCAGGCGCGCAATTCAACAGTACGTCAACGACGTACTGCTCGTGTGGTGGCACATCACCAAGCATGGGTTGGTTCTGATGAACTATTAGAAACACAACGACACAAAAGAAAAAGAGACGGACCTTCGGTGGGAGGCGTTTCTGGAAGGTCAAAACCGCGCCCCAGCCAAAATCGAGGTCCTTGTACTTGACGCGAACAAGTCGACCGGGTTGCATGAATGGTAAGGCAAATGACGGATGGGTAATGACTGCCCGCATATCTTCTGCTAGTTGGTCGAGCTGTTGTCGTATCTCGTAGTATTGAGCGACAAGCACCTCGTCCTGGATGACTGTCTTGCGTTGGGTCTCCTCCTCTTTCTGAAGATCTTCGAAACCAAATGAATAGGGGCAAGCAAACCTGAATAAACGGTACAAACCTTTTTCGAGCTGAGGAATACCGGCGCTACTTTGAAATTGGAAGAAACACCGCTCAAGCATGTACTCTGGACTGATACCCTCGACCTTCATGAGATTCATGATCATGTTGTATCCAAGGTGGAAGGCTGAGTCCAAGCGGTCCGCCTGCCCTTTGATCATCTCCTTCGCAGAAGTAGGCTCTAGCTTCTCGTCGCACATCAGGATAACCACACCACGGTCATCGAGACCACGACGACCAGCACGGCCGGACATTTGGATGTACTCGCCGGATGAGAGATTGCGTTGCTCTTTACCGTCGAATTTGGTAGTTCCAGTGAAAACGACCGTCTTCGCAGGCATGTTGAGACCGATGGAGAACGTTTCTGTCGCGAAGAGAACCTTGATGAGTCCCTCCTGGAAGATGATTTCGATGACCTCTTTGAGAATGGGGAGAAGGCCACTGTGATGGACACCAATGCCGCGGCGGAGGAGAGGAAGGAGATTTGTTATTTGGGGGAGCTGCCGGTCTTCCTCCGAGAGTGCGCCAATAGCGTTCGTAAAGATCTCCTGGACCTGATTCTGCTCGTCCTGGTTGTTGAACTCGTATTTGGTGAGGGAAAGGGCATGCGCCTCGCAGTCGCGCTTGGAAAAGGAGAACACAATGACGGGGTGGAAGTTGCCGTTGAAGATTTTGCGCACGATCCGCGCAATGTCGGACGAGCCTTTCTTATCCTGGCCACCCTTTTTTGACTTGCCCTTGCGTCCTTTGCCGCTGTGGGCATCCGCGGGGTCTTCACCACTCGACGCCTGGAGTTGACCCATAGCCTTCGCAAAGTTGTCCTCCTTGAACTCACCCTTCTCGTTGACAACGAGGTAGATTCCCTCACCGCCGGCAGGGAATAAGTAATGTTGTAGTGGTGTTGGACGGAAGTCGGTGTAAACAATGTGACAGGGCTGGTCGTGGGACTTGCATATCCATTCAGCGAACTGCATTGCGTTGGGTATCGTGGCGGACAGGAAGACATAGCGAACGGTATGGGGTAGAAGAATAATGGTTTCCTCCCAAACCACACCGCGCTCTTTGTCGCGCATGTAATGCACTTCGTCGAAGATGACCCAAGCGACCTCGCGCATGACCTCTGAGCCACGGTAAAGCATAGAGCGTAGAATCTAGAATGGGATCAGAAAGTTATAACAAGAGCGGTGTGACTAGCTACCTCGGTGGTCATCACAAGGCAGGTTGCAGATGGATTTATCGTCACGTCGCCGGTCATCAAGCCAACATCCCCGAAGAGAGCAAGCATGTCGCGGTATTTTTGATTACTGAGTGCCTTGAGAAAAGTTAGACAGCGGCAAACAGAGTCAAGTCGAACGCACCTTGATTGGACTTGTGTAAATAACGCGCTGCTTGCGGTTCAGACATTGCGCAATGGCGTATTCAGCGACAACAGTCTTTCCAGCGGATGTATGGGCAGAAACCAGGACACTTTCATTGCGTTGGATGGCATAGACGGACACCTTCTGAAACGGATCGAGTTCGAACTTGTACTCGCGGTCTGGTTTAGCTGGTGGTACGTGCTCAGATATTGATACGTAGTTGTATCCAGGCGGTACTGCAACTTGATGGCGGACCTTTATAACGGGTCAGCCCAAAGTATCAACGAAAGCAATCATCACGCACCTGATGCCTCAATTCCAATTTTGCACCCTCCTCTACAGATCCCTGCAAGCCAGCGCTGGCTGCAACTTCTCGTTTGGCCTCCGTTTCGAAATCATCAAGAACTTCCGGATGCTCTGGTTCCTCCAATCTTTGTTTCTTTCCAGAGGGCTCCTGGTCAATGGTGACAGGTGCAATAGGCGCGTCTTTGCGTTTTCGGGGCGCAGAGGAAGATTCCGGGACATTCACGGACATTTCAACGTCCTCATCTTCGTCTACCGGGGCAGCATCCAGGAATGAAAAGAGGTCCGCCATGATGGCTAATGGCCGAAAATCTGAAGCACGTGGTGCTACATTGCCCGATCAACGATCGCACGCCACAGCCAGCTTTAAAGCCGGAGGGTACGTTGGGAAGTCGGCCTCACGCTTATATAAGATTGTATAAAATACTTATTACTATTTTTCATTTTATGCTGTAAATTCTCTGACCATGAGCCCCCGGCCACTCTAGAAAACGCTCGTCGCGTTCCCTTGTCCATAAATTGTTCTCCACCGTCAGGGCTTGTTTGGAGCAATTGTACACAGTTTAAAATAATCAAAATACTATTTCACATTACTTATTATGCAAATCTCGAGTCCAGAACCCATTTAGGTCGTGCAAGTCATTGAAGACAAACTTGATGAAACACAGTACACAAACGTTCTTAAAAGTTCCTGAGACGTGATAAAATCGGCCATTGAACTTTTCACAATTATTACTAATTGTTTCTGTGGAATGGGCCTCCCATCATGGCCTCGAGGCTTGGCTCTTTGTCAGGCGTGTCAAACAAAGGACCGTGATCAAACTTCCTAAAACGGCAACGTCGTGGTAGGTATATATAGCGGTCGACTCCCAACCGGGTCTCAAAAACTTCTCCCACCACCTGCGCACTTTCTTCTCACAGCAATTTCGCTATCATGTCAGAGCATCGCATACAGGAACTAAAGGTTGTATCTGGAGATCATGTCCGACCACATCATGTTAACTCAATTTTGTAGAATATGGCCATGAGAATGTCTGTGCCCGCAATACAAGAACTCAGAGAACTGGCACTGCAGGACATTATTGGATTTACGGACGTATCAACCATTGCCTACGAGCTTCTGGACCTCTCAGATCTCTCACCACAAGTTGTTAGAGCAGAACGTTCAGTGGTAGACACCATTAGGATGGAAGCCACCCTTGCATGCTTCCCACTGCTCGCTACGGTCATGGATCGGAAGCACAACCATCACCTCATCCCAAACGATCATATCTATCACATATGGAATTATATCCTATCGTGCTTCATATTCTTCGGGAAAGTAACGGGTGTCGCAGACCGCAACAGACACGATGACTTCGGCCCTAATGCCCTCTTGGACCAAGTGGCTATAGCAGTCGAAAACCTGTTCCTTTCCCTCACAGAAAACCCCCAGTTTTCGGCTGATATCGTACAGAGGGATGACAGCTTTTCGAATGAGCTGAACACCGTCGCCTATGGCTTCTGGCGCTGTTGTGCATCATCCTCACATTTGTACCACCCGCATCGTCTCTTGCACTGTGCAATGCGAATCGTCATCATGAAAAACAGTTCATATCAGGATCCAAATGTCCTGTGGGGTATCATGATACCAGAGCATGATGCAAAGACTAGCTTGCGTGCAGCAATTTCTCTGGCAATGGACTGCCTCAGCGGCGAGTACGAACCTACCTGGCATAACTTGTATCCCATTTCCACCGCGATCCTTGGCTTTACTGGCCTAGGCATGAAATCGTCTGAAGATCTTATCAACGACTACATCCGCCTCGCCAGCGTCTTGGTCACGCTCTTGCGCTCTCTCACTTCGCGTAGGAACACGGCCATGGTGGACAACTCGGCGGAAGCGTACTGGACTGCCATATACAGCCTTCGTTCACTAGTCGAGAGTATTTCCCAAACGATTGTAAGAACGGGAGTCTATGGCCTCCGGAAGATCCTGGCGCACACCCCACTCATTCTCACGCTATTCAATATTGAGTACCACTTCGAGCGCAAGGGGCCTTGCCTGCCTGGCTCGGAGCTCAAACTAGAGGCGTTACGGCAGCTCCTAGCCAGCGTTCTGCAAAACATAACTCGCTGTGCATTTTGGCCATGTATCCGTCGCGCTATACTTCCCCATATTCGTGCCGTCGGGAAGAGTGGAATAGACACACTCGTAGATCCGCGGTCTTATGTTCACATTACTTGGATGGTGCTCCAAAGGACCATTGAGAAAGTCAATGAAGTAGACAACAAACTCCTCCTTCGGGAGCGCCGCTCTCGCTGTGCAAATCAGTCGGTAAGTCAAACGCTCCCTGACATGCACTAACATTAAAACACACCGTTATCCAGTGCCCATCAAAAAAGCCTTCAACGTGTATGAAACTTTGTTCTCGTTGCTCAATCGTCGTATATTGTTCTGTACGCTGCCAGAAGATCGACTGGCACCAAGGTAAGCATGCTCTGAAATGCGGAGATGCGCTATACAAAGGAAGTGAGATCCAACGTACGCCGTTCCCCTTTAGTCCGTCTAAAACCTTACCGAGATCTTGTAGCTTTCCGTATGAACCTACCAAAAGTCGACGTTCCCGCTGCCGACAGGGCTTACATCCACATGCGCGCCAGTATGGACATCAAGAGTCAGAAGGACGAAATTCAGCGCATGTTGAAGGCATGCTATTCGGGTACCGCGTATGAGACGCCAGTCTACTCAACACTCAAAACCCCCACCCTTGTGATGGACTATCGCAAAGCAGCGAACAGTGGACAGCCAGAGATATCGTTGAAGTCGCGTCAACGCTGTATTCAAGAGTTCCATCTCGAAGGGTGCCCTGCGAATGTGGATGGGACCATCTTAGGTGGGGTGGTGCTGATTGTGGGACCGTTACCACTGGGAGAGGAGACTCCACCCTACATCTACTTCACATCCTTGCACACATTGATGGGAACCATTCCTGGGTAGAGGAAGGATGGCCGCATGAAATCATATGTATCTGTAAGGTAGTAGTTAGCGTGGAATAATAGCAGGGCCTGTCAACCCTCGCAGATAGCACGCTGAAAACATTGGTACGACCAAGGTCGTACAGAAGGGCAAGTTTTGGATAAAGTCGGCCGAGGGTTCGAACAGACAGACTGTAACGCTGAATTCAAGTAGGTAGCACAATAACGCGAAGGCAAGAATACATCTGCAACATGGAGGAGAGACGCACAGCACAGGGCCTTCTCTAGAGTCCACTATATTCGCAACGCAGCAATAGCCTGCGCTTCCTGTGGTGCCAACTTCCACGAAATACCTGACCCATTATAAAACTCCTCCACATCTTCGTCCTAGCACACAAGTCAGCACACTCATGATTCTCGTTCAAAGAATAAGCAATCCTCACCGCATCCAAATTGAGGACCGTCGCCAACTGCTGCAACCGCACAAACTTCTCGCGCGCATCCCCAAACGCCGTCTGCTGTGCCAAATATGTTGTAATCGCCCTCAAGTCACGGTCAAACCGAATGGCGCCCAGCTCCGTGAACTTGAACGTCATGACGAACTTCTCCCATGGCTTGAGCATGACCTGTAATGCAAGACTGAACAGCAACCGGAAGTTCTCCTCCGTAAGGGCATCTTTGTACCCATCCAAAAGGCTCTCCCAAGTCTTGATAAACCGCTTGCGGACGACATCGTGGTACTCTGCTGCGGAATACGAGTCGTCGTCCAGCACGTATGTCACATCCTTGTAGATGTCAAGAATGAATGTCCGAAGGCGGGGACGTATGAGCTGGTTGAAGAGCTGCTCAACACTGACGCGCAACGCAGACTCAAGCTTGGACGCAAGTGAGGATATTGACAAAACCTGCTTCTTGACGTCCGCTTGCTCGTCCTCAGCGAAATGTTGTGTGATGACCGGTGCAGAGGCAAGATCCTTTGCTAGCCGTTCTATGTGGTCTGAGGATACATCAAGATCGTTGAGTAGAGTCTAAAGTCGAGTCAGAAGGATATGAACTCAAGGAGAGAGTTACTGACCACAAAGGCCTGTCGACTCTCCCGTTCAGCCTTGTCGCCCTTCCCAACACTGCCAGCGCCAGCCGCACGATAGACGTCGTCTAATTTTTTCCGTATGATACCCACATAATCACGTTCCATGACCTCGCGCAATTGCTGCAGCATTCGCTCCACCGTCATTCGCGAGCCGGTCGATAAAATGCGCAAGACGACTACCTTGAGCACATAGAAGACATCGTCCGGTGTCGTTGTTGTCAGCGGAAGCTCAGTCATATCCGTTTGAGATAGTCGGTGTGCCTTGTCGATGATAGTCCTTGTATACCAAGTCTCCATTGGAATGTAGTATTTGCTAAGGAGCTCCTCGAACAGCGCGTGTGACTTGGTCGACTCCATGAATAACGGAGGCAACGATGGGCGCGGCGGCTCATCGTCTTCGTTCTCACTTTGGCCTGGCTGGAACCCAAGTCAGAGAGTAGGGTCAGGAAAAGATAAGGGAAGCATACCGACTGGCTCTCGTACAAGAACTTGCGGAATAAGTTCCATCGACCGGCCATGTTGGCAATCTCAACAAGGACCTTGTCGACTTCTCGAGGGTCCACTGCGTCTTCTTCCATTGTTGGTTTTCGAGCTGGTGCAGTGAAGAGCGGAAGGGGAGGGTTACTTGTTGTATCAAGAAGCTACAGGTTGTTAGCTGGATCACAACATGCAGAAGCGGAACATACTTTGCGCTTTATTTGTCTTTCTTCTTCCCAATTGTCCACCAATCCTTGCACCACTCGGTCGCATTCATCAAGAAGTCGTTTTATCACACTATTCATTTTACCGGCGCCGTAGTACTTCTCGACAACGGGTTGGTGTTGGTCGACGATGATGGCAATGCTCTCAAAGAGGGCTGTCAGCGCGGTCGTGAAATACATTGGCGACGAAGCTGTGATGTGTTAGGATGAAAAGTCAGACGTTGTTTGTTCACGCACTTTTCGCTGATGGTGGGGCACGAACACGGACCAGGTCGACCACAAACGATGCATACGCTTGTAGTCCTTCCTCTTCCCATCCAATAGCCGGAAACAGCTTGAAGAATCGTGAAGTGGCTGCAGAGTCCCGCGACGCCGATGCTTCTGCAAAATTACGCGTAAAGACACCCAATAAGTGCTCGCGTGCGGCCTGCAATGTCTGTGCGGGAGGGAGATGACTTTCTGAGGTGGGCTGCGCATCAGTTATTCCCTGCGTCTACGCAACACAACGATGCACGCACAACAGAGAATTCAGCGAATGGACCTGAAATCACGTCCGAAGGGAGAGCCATAACGCGCGCGCAGTGTCTTGTTGCAGATTCCCAGTCCTTGGAGTCCATTGAGGATTGCAGGGCGGATAATGAAGACTAGGAGCAATCAGTAAAGGGTTTATGCTGTGGTAAAGAGGCGCACCCGTAGCTCTATAACCTGCCCCACACGATCCCCAGATTCACGAATCCGTCTCATTTCCTCGTCCAGCGAACGCACGCGTTGTCCGACACGCTCAGCCGTCTGCGCCGTCGCATCGACATTGCGCTGTAGTACCGTAGCATGTCCATGTATATCGTCCAGACTGGGCAGGAGCGCCGTTAGTCGACCAAGGGATGTGATCATGGGTTGGCGGTCCTCGAGCAGGTCGTTGAGCGTTGTCTCTAGTTGAGTGTGCTCCGTCTGCAGTGTTGACAGTGCCGAGAGAACATCTTTGAGGTTGGTAAGCTTTCGCGGATCTGGCCGGCCCATCCGCGGGATGTTGGAGAAAAGGTTGGACGGAGAGATTGTTGTGGATGGAAGGAAAGAGTTATGCGGATACTCGATCGGTGCTTTCTCGTTTACTGCCACCATGTCGCACCCGCTACAGAAATTTCAGCAAAATAATCCCTTACTTCATGGGATTTCCTCCACAATGGAGTTTTTCCCAGTAACCAGCCTAGCTCTTGAGGCTTAGTCCAGGGTGGGGCAGGTGGAAGCTGTGGGACGTCGAGCTGGTTTGCAAACAGTGGCATTCGTCGTCCATATTTATGGTCGCGCGTTAACTCTTTGCAGACAAGATAATCGTTGAAGACTGGTCGAAAAAAAGCATGCGCAGGGCGCGCCCGGCCCGCCGAGCGTCGATTCGCATCTGTCAAGATTGGGGAATATTCGAAACTAGATAGCGAATGAAGCCCTCCGGTACCAAAGTATGCATCCGCCCCGCGGGAAGAACATTCCCGTCTGCAACGGTTCATATAGTCTTGCTGCAGCGAGAAGGCAACATGGTGTCCTCATTCTTGAGTGTTCTGGGTCGGACTCAATCCCTTTTTCATCGAAAAATCATAGAGGCGGCGCGGGGCTGGAGCTATACATGCAAGCTGTGGGACGGGTTTGCAAACACTGGCACTCCGTCTGCAACGATCCATGTTTATGGTCGCGATTGATTCTTGTTGGCGGACGAGAAAAACGTTCAAGACTGGTCGACAAAAGCGCGCGCAACACATGGCCTGACCAACGGTCTAGCCTACCATCACCATGGCCGTAGTGGCATCCACGCCGCTCATCAGCAGAATTTCCGAACATCGCCCAACATCCTTCGACATCTTCTCTCGAGCGTCAAGGCTCGAACTGGTGGACCTAACATGCAGCACCCAGCTACTATCCATGATAGGCAAACCCGAGATAATTCTCACGGAGTTGTATGACTGGAGTAACAAAGCCAATACTTACTACGGTAAGCTCGAAGATGGAAGAAGCCCGGGCGGAATATATATCACCGTCAAAATTGGGAAATACTACCAGATGGCCAACGAAGCTCTCCAGCAGCAGAGGATACATTCGCTCTCGGGGAAGATTATTTCTGTCTGCCACGGCCTGTACGGCCTGACTGTAGCGAGAAGGGAACTTGGCGTCCTCATTCTCGAGCGTTTTGGACCGGAAATTGATTGTCACTTTGGCGCCCTATCCCGCATGGAGAAGTACGTGTGTTGACTATCAACGTTGCATTTGTTTGATTTGTGGTTTTCAGGACAGTGCTACTCAATCACGTCTTGGAGGTTCACAGCCTTGGGAAGATTCTCTGTGACCTAGATCCTTCTAGTGTTCTTGAATCGCACTTCTGCAGTGGTGACTTGCGCTTGACGGACTTGGCTGGTATCGAGTCGGACCATGAGTGCCCCCGCGCCGCGCATCCCGAGCATAAGACATTTCGGTTCAGGGTAGAGGACACAGAGAAGGAACAGGGGGACTTTCCTGCAGTCTGTCGCCACATTCTAATTTTTGCTGTGAACATGAACTATTGGGATCATGGTCAGTAGCAAAGACATTTTCATGTATTCAATATTCGATGCTCATCGACTTCCGAAGGCAAAGTCGACTTTCTTGATCTCAGATTCAACGTCGACGAGGTTCCGTCTGAGCGCGTTATGAATCGCCTGTTTCCCGTCAACTGGGTGAGGGTCTTCGGGCCCAGCGTGCAGCGGACTCTACTTCGCGAGTGGTTTCGTTACATGCAGAAAGAGATACAGGCGCACGGGCTGCAGAATACTTTGGATACGGCTCTGAACAAACTAGATGCATGGGAGAAAGAGCATCTTCCGCGGTGAGTTTTGTTGGCTGTTGGATCTGGTATTGGGCTTATGAGGCGTGTTTGCAGGTATCGTCGGAAACGGGAATGGATGTTCCCGAAACTGAAGGGTGCCACGCCCTATCAACATAAAAATGGGCTGGTGAAAATCCCATACAAGGCAGAGGGCTCGTCCGTGGTTCCCATCGTCAGTGACTCGGACTCGGACTCGGACTCAGCGGACTCGGACACAGAGTCTGACAGCTCAACCTCGTCCGCCTAAAGCATTAAGTATTACCACATGACTTATACTTACCCATCCATATCTCAAGTAATTATGTGAATTACGAACTCTGATGCTGGAAAACACTGATTGTCACAACCCCCGAGACAGGCGCTCTCATTCCCATCCTCCATCACTGAGCAGGCTCGACACCAAACTCTACGTCAAAGGCGACTCCTTCGAAGGCAAAAGCCGCTTCTTCAAAGACCGGCAAAGACGCGCCGTCGTTGAAGGCTCAAGCAACTCCATCGGAGGGAAGTGTTTTCCAGCGAAAGTGAAGGATACTGCAGTGAAGGTGAAAGGTACCCCCTCCATAGCTGCATCTAAGCCCCTGCAAAGTGCACACCAAAGAGGCAACTCCTTCGCCCCACCATCCAGCCCTCACCCTCAAGGACATTGGAAGAGTGGGATATGTTCGAGCGTGAGCTGAGCGGGTGTGGGATCGCCACGACAGGTGGTATACATACCGCACAGAAAGATAGGTACTAGCCTCTGCGGGAGACGTCAAACCCCTACCTTAATGAAGTGGATCCGCTTGTTATTCCAAATACTTCAAAACGGTCGGACTTGAACTCTTCAATTAAAAACGCGATTGATATTTTTATATATGTAAGTACTACGTATCCCGTGTACCTCTCTCTCCACCCGGCAGTCCACCGCGCATTTCCGACATCCTCCTATTT
Organism: Cylindrobasidium torrendii FP15055 ss-10; assembly: GCA_000934385.1. Taxonomy (NCBI): domain Eukaryota; kingdom Fungi; phylum Basidiomycota; class Agaricomycetes; order Agaricales; family Physalacriaceae; genus Cylindrobasidium; species Cylindrobasidium torrendii. Next base: position 38,219 of record KN880474.1, on the reverse strand, counting down.
TCTAGCTTGTGCGGAATGATTGGAACCGCGCAGCAGTGGCGGGAAAATCCTGTCTGAAGGTATCCCAAAATGCAGGCTCGTTCGCGTCGTCCTTGATAATCGCTCCCCAACGATTCACAAATTCGATGTCCAAGCCTTGGAGATTCAAGTCTACATCAGCAATGGTGCTGTCCAGCTTGGAGACGGCATGGTGCAAGAGCATTTGGTTGCAGCAAAACTCGAACTCGTTTGCGTCTACAGTGGCATCGACTTCGTCGTCACTGTCGGAGGAGGAGTACTCGCTAGAATCCTCTGCAGGAGGCTCATAATCTTCATCATCGGAATCATCATCCGCGAACAACGCGTGCGCAAGCTCAACGCTGCTGTCCGTTTCTTTGCCTTTCCCCTCCTGTATTCCCCTAGATTTCAGATACGATCTCAAATCCACATCCCAGTAGAGATATTTAATGTCGAGGCCAAGGGATAGGTTGAGTGAGACGGCATTGGGGTCGCTAGCGCGCATCGACAGCGTCTCCGCGGTGGCTGTGAGCATACGATGAGCAACCCCCCGCGGTCTCGAGTCCATAAGAACATTCAAAGAAAGGTGTGTGAGACCAGGCGGGAGTGGAAGGGCTTCTGTCGGCAGCCACGACCTGCCTACAAACACCATTATTCATTTCGTTTAGACATTCTTATCGAGGAAAGAAACGTACGACCAATAACAACACATTTGGAGAGATTTAGGTACTTGAGTGATTCTCGGATGCTGGGAACACGCAGAAAGTCTTCAAGGAGCTCGAAAGTGTCGATGGTATGCCCGCGGAAGCCCAACGTCAGCTGCACGAGGTTCGGGAACATCGGGCGGGGGCCTAAGATGTACTCTAGTAAGACCATATCCGAGGCAAACTGCGCTTTGAAATCAAGGCACTGTATCTGAGGAAATGGGTTCAAGAGCGCGGGGACATCGATGTCCAGTATACCGACAGGTAAATGGTGATACGGTAGATCTTCCGCATCACGACCGACTTGGAATGGTCGAGATTCCGACTCCCAAGTCACCATGAGATGTTCAATGTCATCGGTAAGCTCGTCCTCTGTAATCTCGCGTATATCGATATTCATGAGGTCAAGGGAGCGCAAGTTTGGATACCAAGCAAGGAGGTCTGTGAAGTACGAGGCAGTGTTGACGGCGAGATACTGAAGTTTCAAATGCTCAATGCCATTGGTCAAGCCTGGGCTCTGGAGTGCCGCTATGTTTCTGTTGAGGGCCTCCAGAACGCTTAGCGGGAGATGGGCGTCATCCCTCCATGACGGACTCATGACCCAAGCAGGGTTCAGGCCGGTGAGATTGAGTTTGGAAAGGTTAGGGAGAATACGAAGTAGCGCGCCAAGTTCGGGGTCCGTGTATATTGTCGTACGTTGGGCTGCCCATTCGTTTGCCGCCGAGACCCCGTCCAAAGTTCTTTCTTGCACTTGCAACACACGGATATCATTGGCTATGAGATGATTTGCCCGTATGAGTTGAAGAAGGCGTTCGGAAGAGCCAGGACCGCTCGTCTGCGAGAGCGTGATCGCTCGAAACCTAAGTTTCCGAGCATGTGCATATGAGCCATGATTCAAAAGAGAAGCCGAGCTCAGAGAGTCGAAGCATGGACGTCCATAGCCATCCGTTTGCAGTAGATAGAGCTCGTCAAAGATCAAGTCGAAAATTTCACGTGGGAAGACAGCCCCCTGATCAAAGGGATTTTCGGAAGCCATGGGGGATGTGGTCAAAAGCGAGGCTGAAAGTGAGAGTTTTATAGTCTGTGGTTGCCTTGACGACACTCCGCGAGTGATCATGACAAACAATGAGACGACGACAAACAGGCACAAACCATCGATTTAGGAAAACGTGTGCATGTGATCACTGATATTGATCAGGCCAACTTTGTTCGAACAATCCGGCCGATTGACATGCACCCTGCGACGTTAGCTTATTACTAGCATAGTGTTCCTCAGAACTGAGCGTGATCTTCAATTAGGCTTGGACATTTCAAAGCCAGCGGAAACAACCGAGTCCAAGAAACGTGCCAATATACCCGCGGCACCACCTCTCTAACTCAGTATACCGTCATCGCGCCCTGCATACGCCGACGCCTGCACCGAGCCTGCACTATACAGGGCTCTATTTGACGTGGATTTCACCCTTGGGTATGCGTAATTTGTTTGAATGGTGGTAGACCGAAGCGTGAAACCGTCGGTCTTGCAGCCATTTCGAACACGTTTAACTTTTTTGCTTTGTTCTGCTATATGCTGCTTTCATTCAGAGATGAGGCAACAATAATGAACGGAACACAAACAAAGTCCTACAAACCACTCTAGCCCACTCTGTTGTGTTGTTCCATTGTCGGTCTATCGACGTTCCTGATGGCGGGATTTCCCGCGCAGCTTTGATCGCGGACGGCAACCCCCGCGCCCGACGCGTCCAATTACGTTGCGGTCCTCGCTGTTATCGACATTCCAATGAATGCGGGAATGTACCTGGACAAGTATAACAAATCTTTGCGCCTTAGAAGCGTCTTCACCGCCCCCAACGGGAGCTAAGGGCGAATCAATCCAATGGGAGTCGAATCCAAGCCTTTCGTGTCCAATCATGTTTCTGACATATATTTTACGTCCCAACCAGCTCTTCTCACAGCCCCCACGCAGCATTCCTTTCACCGGTTCTCTATCTGCGCCCTACCCCGCGCATGCCGAGCCCATTGAACTCAAAGGTAAACGAATTGTAAACGAACCACTTCCGCAGGCAGCCGGCGGAAGCTGGTGCTTATGGACCACAATGCAAGCTCGTGTCCTTCCTTTTATGGGATGTTAATGACCAGCATTGTCGCTCTATCTAGCGATAATCGCAAGGTAATGGCACCGGAGGCGCATCGTCGTACCGCGGCCATCCCCAACTGAGCTTAGTCTCGCCGCCCCGGCCTGCGCAGCCACAATCCCAGCCACCATCTCATTTATGGATCCTTATACTCTCACGGCTCAGACGCGCGCGCCAGTCGGCCACACACGCGTGTGTGTCGCAACCAGATTGCTTGCGATGGCCCCAGGGCAAAGATACAATCACTTTCCTTCGATGCAGCCAGTATACCGGATGGCCTAGTACTTACTCGTGACGTTTATCGATGACATGAGACGTGATTAACGCGACCCTAGGGATCCTCACGAGCTTCATTGCGCCCTATATAAGCATGTCTTCTTGCACAGTTGCCAAGTAACCCTCTGCCCCTTCCAGCCTTCCCTCCCCACACGATGACCCTCTACGCGCTCCCTCTCTTCCTTGAGGATCGGAATGGCTCCCTTACCTCTGGCACTGAATTCACCGACCTCAACGACCGCCTGCGTTTGCTATACAAGCGCATCAGCAACTCGTCGGACCTCTACATGATCTACAACCTCTCACACCACTCTCCGGGCGCGTACAACATGGCCCTCATCGCACTCGACTTTGGCCTACACACCATTACATTCGACTCTGGCAAACATGTAGTGCCCATGAAGAAATGGTGCTCCAAAATATCCGGGTACGCTTACTTCTCTTTTCACCCGCGGCATCTGCATTTCTACCCGCCGGGTTCTCACATCATTCTTCGCAGGGGCCGCAAGTTCGTAGCATCAGATTCTCAAGAATACATTTGGACATGGAGAGCACAAGAAGGGCAGGAATGGACCGTACGTCCTTCGCAACACTGTTCCTTCCTCCCCGCCCGAACTCACCCACCATGCGCTTACAGTGCACAAACACGAGTGGATACCTCGTCGCCTATTACTCTCTCAAACTTGCCGGTGAACCGCACTACGAGGGCTCATCCGGCTGCACCCTAACTATCGATGAGCAATTCGCCAGCCTCGCTCCAGGTGCGCTGCATGTCTCCCCCGTCACTTTCCAGCACCTCTCACACCTGTTCTTAAAGAATACCTTGCCTCGCTCATGATCGTCCGATGGTCAAAGGAACGCGGCGGCGTCTAACCTCTCTCCCATTTCCCTTCCCTTCACTTCTCTTCCTCACGACCTTCGTCTTCCATCACTTCACGTCTTCTCATCTTGCCCACGAGCACACCAATTACCTCACCGCGTCGGCATATCTTCACGCCTCTCTCACACCCTTCACGCCCCGGACACTCTGTCTTGTCTTAATCATCCTGCATACCATTTATTATTGTGCCATACCTCTCCTCTTACTTACTTACTCACTTATCTATCGCTACTTTGTTGTACCATAGCTCAACCCCTTCCTGCGTTAGCATCTACCCCATGTACACACCATTCCATAGCTACATAGTATCTATCTATCTCCCCCGTAATTATTCCTGTTTCCTGTGACCGCCAAGAGAGGAGAGAAATGGTCTTGTGCTCGTAGCTTAAGCATTGGGTTCACGAGGTAACCAGAAAGTCTATGCAAAGCTAATGCAGAGTCTACGCTTTAGCTATAGGGCATTCAAGTTCCTTCTCGGGATCAAGAAATGACATAATATGGACACACAGCAAGTTCAACGGGTTAATGTTCCCCTCACGGCCGCCGAGCGATGCGAGTGAGGCGTGTTCGAAAGCCCCGAGTGCGCTTCACTTCACTTCATTTACTCTGTACTGGAAACGGTACCACAAGGAACATTAAAGCAGACGGATGGCGACCACGCTGCAGAAGAACAAGTTATAACTGATTCGAGTCTGGCAGCCACACGTAACTTCACACTGGAGCCTGGAGCCCAGAGTACGTTGAGGGCTCAAGCTAGCTTGGGTCCAAGCTACGCTCAATGCGCTCAGTCCCTTCGTCCTGGTCTACACCTTCACATTACCGAACAAACCATACCAATCATCATTTCGAATCGTCATTCATTTCAGCCAAAGGAGGTATAGGTCGAACAAAACGGTATAAGGGGAGCATGTACGTTCGTACGATAAAGTTGAACGAAAGAAAAAGGTTGCGCAGAAAGAGTATAAAAGAGAAAACCAAGATCTACGGCCGCGCCAAAAGGCAAAACGAAAGAGATGGATGGGCGCAGCGAGGAGAATATCACACGCGCATACGGCTACGTGCATGTCGGGGAGTAGGTAGGATGTGCATAGCGGGAGAAGGCGCAAGGGCAAAGTCAAGGTAAAAGTACAAGCAAACAATGGATACAGCATATTCGATGTGGGTCAGAGAGCAATGGAGGAGGAGGAGGTTCGTGTCGGGGACAAGTCAAATAGCGCTTCCAGCAATTCCTTCTAATACTTCACGCTGCGCCTCTCCGTCGACGTACTCGGCGCATAGTGTAAAGTCTGCAACCTTTCCCGCAAGTCATCGCAGTGCCGTTGGTGTTCGGGGCATGGCCAAAGCTGGTTGATGGAACTCAACAAGAAAGCGATTTGCTGCCCCAGTTGCAACGCAGCGTAAAGCGTTCTATCCGACTCGAAAAGACGAAGGCATCTACACGGCGTCGGTCGCTGGAAGTAAAATGAAAACTTTGCACTCACAATTCGAGTTGCGTAGCAAACCATGGCGCCTGATACGGGCGGCGCGAAATATAATTCGCAGGGCCGTACTGCCGCATTGCCATCGTTGCTCGCTTAACGATCTCCTCCTGGAACCTAACTGTAAGAAAGTCAGCCTGGAAAGCAAGATTTTGCACAAATTGAACCCACTCCACTCCATAGCCTGCTTCGGCGTAAACTCTGCTCTGCGCGTGCTAGGTATTCCGGTCAAACTACACATCACAAAAACAGGTCAGAGGAACAACGTACAAGGCGTCGGGCACAATGACGGACCTGCGCAACGTCTGGGTGATGGCCATGCGGGAGCTACAGAACTGAGATCAGGACATGCCCAAACGAGGAAAGCTGCAGATGGGACTGACTTATAGATGTACTCTGTCGTCATCCACATCACGCCAGTGTCAAGATTGCATTGGTGACTATCGAGAGCGTCTTGTATGGCTTGAGCCTCATTCCAAGCCTCCTGGGCGTCCTCGGCACGGTCATTATACCCTCCCGAGTCGCGCGACGAAGTAGAATAGACGTTGCGCCTAAGGCGGTCGCAGAAGCACCAGAGCAGCATTGACCGAGAATACAGAGCCCACACACTGTCCTTGGGCGAAGGAGCGTTGGCGGCGCGGTAGGAGAGAGCACGGCGGTCAACAACCTCTGCTGGGAACAGTATGGCATACTAAGGGTCAACAGTCAGTCAGATGAGCACACACGCGTGGGGATAGTGCCTACGTTCTTGGGGTCGCATATGAAGAGCTGGGTCATCGAGCGCTCCTCCACCGCACATTGGATACTGTACTGTGCAGCGAGACCAAGAGCAGACCAGCAGAGACGGCGGCATTCTTCTTGGCGTATTTCATACTCGTTCCATGAGCCATCCCACGGCAGCTCGTATGTGCTACTCGAGTATGGGTCTGGCGCGCGCGCGGGGTCAGCCACTGGACAGTTGCAGGAGCCCGGCGGTGCAGACGTCGACTGAACAATGGGAACTGATCGCTGGGAAAAAGTGGTGACATCTGGATCAGACGCGTCGAGATCGGTGAGAGCGAGTTGGCGAATAATATTGTCAAGCACCACAAGCGCTTTCTCGATGCGGCTCAGGCTGTATTCAGGATGAAGCGAGGTCTCGAAAAGGGTAAGAATCTGGAGAAGTTGAGTGAAAAAACAAGTTAGCCGAAAACATAGTGGACGCACCAAGGCTGCTTCGGCCAGCGTGCCATCGATCCATTGACTGTCATATGCGGCATCCAATGCATTCTGCGCCAAGTTGCGGAGGTATACAGCACGTTTGATGCCATCGTTAACTGTTTCGCCTGCAGCGCTGGGAGGGAGGCCGCCCGAATTCATGAGCTGCGCCATGGCCATGCCTGCGAGCACGAAAGAAGGTTGGACATTGAACGGCTCGCTGCCAAGCTTGTCGAGGATAAAGTCGATGTTGATGAAAGAAAGGTACTGAGGCGCCGTACGAAAGAGAAAACTGAGCTCGTCGCGAATGTGGGCAAGAGAGTACGTCTGCAGGAATTGATCCCACCAATCGCGTTGGGCGGAGTTGAGAGTGGCAGCGCGGGGGAATTTGGGATGGTCCACAAGCATCTTGGTGGGATAATAGTGGGAAGATGGCGGATGCTGGGGATAGACGCCTGGGCCAGCGACAGGGAACCTGCGGTCGTCGTACTCGACCTATATGCGGTCAGTAAGAAGGGTAAAGGACGGATAAGCACACACCTTCACAGATGGACTGGGATGGTCCTTCCTGGTGCTGTCTGAGCGCCTGCGCTTTGGAGGCGGGCTGGGAGGTGTAGGCTCGTCGGCTGGCCGTTTCTTGCAGCTGCGCTGGCGAGTGCCAGGCTTTTTATCTGGTCCTCGTCTTTTGGGCACGGCATCATATTCGCAGACATTTGACCGTCGGACGCAATTGTTGCACACGGGACGCGTAGAGTCGCAACGAATCTTCCTGCTTCGGCTGTAAAAACGGCGTCATTGAGATTAAGGTTGAAAAATGCTTTTTTTTCTTTGTGCTTACCACTGGCGGCACGCAATCACTGCGGTTGATCCCTCTCGTCGCGTCGGCTGCTGCTGGGGTGGCTGTGTTGTGCTTGTCGTAGGTGACGTCGGGGAACTGCTTTCTAGTGCAGCAGCCGCAGGCCGCTGTGTTGTTCCTTCGTGAAGTGGGAGATTGGACATGGATGACCGAGTGTACGCTGTGTCATGGGATGGGGGAGCTTGATACCGATAGTCGGCCGAAAGACGGGGAGACACGGGGGTGGCAAGATAGTGATGGGCTGGTCGCTGCTCGTTGGCGAGACGCGTCGGAGCGTGATGAAGGTTCGGTATCTCTAGCGAACTGTCGATTAACGGAGGCTGTTGCTGGGCCCCCGCCGGCAGATATTCGAATTGCGGGTGTCTCTGTGACGGCTGTGCGGTATGTTGATGGCGTTGGTGTTGTTGATGATGGTACCGGTCTAAGGACGAAAGGAGAACAAAAATTGAGTGTCTGACCCCCCGCTAGCTCGCGGTGGTACAAAATCAAGAAAAAAGCAAACACGCACAATTGTCATTAGGAGGATAGCTGCCGAACCCTGGCGAGTGCAACTCCGAGCCTTCTGATCCTGATTGCGGCCCGTCGTCCATGCTGATCTGAAGAGGTCCAAATAATATTTTGTCGTCTGTGCGTCCAACCATGCGAACGGGGGATGGTGGTAGGGATTCGAAAAAGGTGAGCGAGCGATATCCAGGCTAATATGAGGTGTTTGGCTTTTGGAGCCACGCGGTGGATAAGGGATGCAGAGCAAATATCAAAGTCTCCAATCGAGTATCAGAAGACCTCCGAGGCGCGAGAAATGCGTAATCTGTCGTCTTTTTTTCGCCGGAAAATGCGTTTGAAGTCGTCGTCCTGACCAAGGGCAATTATTCCGCCGTTTTGCGAGGACCGCCAGTGAGTGCAGGGTCGTTTGTCGCTGGAAATTTCTTGCTGACCTAACCCCGTATGGCGATTTTCTGACGGTTATCAACGGGCCGGAAGCACATGTGGCACGGGACCCCAGGCACCCGTTGCCGGGATCGGCCGACGAACTCATCATTCAGTCACCCGGTCTCGACTTTAAGCAGCGCAGAAAATGGCGGACAGTGGCCAAGCAGGCGGCGCAGAGCTAAGCTAGCCACTCATTTCCGACATGTCACCCGCACCACTCTGTTCTCTCTAATTACTTACTAGCATGGCCAGGTTTAACAGTTGGCCAGTACTACACGTGATATCAATTCACCTCAACTCTAAACTCTCTCCTCGTTCAATTGCCTCCCCAGCACGGTTCCAATAATCGACCTACTTACTATTATTCCCATATACGGTCCAGTCGAAGCATTTTCGACCCTCTCCGTCTCCCCCCACTCTGTTCTTCTCCTTAAACCAGGTCCTCCGCTGTATTCCTGCTGCCCAAGACCTTTTCCATCAGGCTGGAGGTCGACTTCTAGCCCTTTCCGAGGTTACAGCGCCACAACATAGCACTTCTCGGGGTCTCTACCCGGAGGCATATCATATCTGATCCAGGCACTTTCATCGTCCTCTCATCTTTCTTCTCTGAGCCGTACAAGTAATTCTTTGGGCTCCAGCGTATTCATTGAGCGACCAACGTGTCCAGTGCATGTTCGTACTTCGCGACACGACGCGATCGAGTGCTGCACTCAGGCGCGACGCGCCATCCTCCGCGCATCCTATAGACGGAAAGCTTGTCGGTACCGAACGTTTCTACTGCCTGCGCGCACAACCACCGAAACGACACCGAGCTCTGCGCCCGAATTGTGTGTCCACGGGCATGAGTACGTACACACTGGGCGCGCTCGGGAAAGTCGGCGTATCGGTAACTTCTCATGCAAAGCTTGATAAGAACATGGCCCAATTATACAGCCGTTTCATTTGGGACGTTCTTCCTCTTTGGGTACTTTTCTGAACTTCTAGCCTGCGGCGCATAGACCAGCCATAAGCTTGAGACCTCATGGACTGTGTTATCCTTGAACATGATGGCACCCCATTCGAACGATGTTGTTCCGACCTGAGAGCGTGATAATCCACTGGTGCCTCGAGGCTCGTACAATGCTACTGATGACACCCCACTGAGAAACATCGAATAGTAATTGCCAGACGATTGCAGACTGCCTTGCGGGCTAGGATACTTACGTGGCGGTGGGCCATAGAGGTCATCAAAATTCGCTAGCTTTTCGACGGCGCGTCCGGGGTTGAATCTTCGTACAATCACTTGTGCGAAGACGGGAAGAACGGCCGCCCTTAGCATAATGTAGACAGGAGCTCATAGGAACCAACATATCGTGGCTTAGAAGGCCGTTGTGCGTCGTGTGTGAAGTTCGTAGGATTTCCCAAAAATCCAATTGTCGCTGACTTGACAAGCTATCAAAACTACTACGATATCATAGATGTACCAACATGGGATTATGATTAACTATCGCCGCTCTCCAGACAAGCAAGAATTCTCAAAAAGGGTACCTCTAGTTGGCCATCAGATTTGGAGAATATTTTGCTTTACAGTGGCACCTAGAAGTTGGTCAGACGCGATCGAGATCGCGTTAATTGCCGACGGCATCATTGCCTTTCTATTTCCACCTTCTCGAGACAAAATTTCGAGGACACACGATATGAGTACTTTCCAGTGAGACTCTCGTTGAAACCAGACCTTTTCAGCTAATACAATTGAACAGAAAGGCTTATTCACATGAAGCACACCGTCTGGAACAATTACGACAAACCAACGATGTTCTTCCATACGAGATGCTTCGGACCCTACGCACAAGCAGTCATCACACAATGGAGATACTCACCCGTCTTCGTAAATACCGACAGTTTGCTCCGCCAGAAGACCACCAAGCATTGCTTGACAAAGCGGCTTTCCTCAAAACTACTCTTCGCGCCTACGATGCGGTCCTTACACCTATACGGCAGTTTCCTGACGACATTCTCTCTGAGATTTTCGAATGGTGCACCCATCCTGATAACAGCGGAGTGTATGAGCTCGGCAATACTCTAGATCCCATGGCTGCGCCGTGGACACTTTCGCATGTCTGCAGACGCTGGAGGTTGATTGCATTACAGTCCCCTAGGCTGTGGTGCAATTTCAACTTGGATCTAGATTATACCACAGGAAAAATAAGTCGTCGGGTGCTTCGCCGGAAAATCAAGACCTTCCTAGCGCGCTCGAGAGGATGCGATCTGCATGTGACGCTCGGAGGCGTCGAATATGATGATGTGCACGTCCTGTATTGCCTTGAACCAGCCTCCGAGCGCTGCGTCACCCTTACCTTGGAGGTAACGGGCTATCACATGTGGATCATCAGCCAGTGGTCCTTCCCCCGACTCACCGAACTCGATGTGGATATGTCCTACATGGAACTTGTTCACCCTGATAAATCACAACCCATAACGCTGCATAGAGCACCTCGACTACGAATATGCCATTCGCAGCTAGCGAGACTCGTAATACCCTGGCACCAAGTCGTCGAATGCTCCATCGTGTTTGGTCGGTTCCTCGACGCAGAAAGACTCGTCGAAATGCTCGTGGTCGAGTGGCTACAGCTCAAGGACCCTCCCAGACAGGCAACATGGGGGAAACCGCCTGTCTCCCTTCCATCCCTCCGAGCCCTACACATCGTCGAAGAACTCAGGCAAGCTCCCGATCTCGACATCACCGCCATACTCGACGCGCCCAACATTAATCATCTTGCACTCACCTCTGTCCGTTCGCCTCCTCGATACCCGAATCTCGCGCACATATCGTCTCTGTTTCTGGAATCCGGAACACCGCAGGACGCCTCACATATCGTCGCTCTCTTACGAGAAGCACCGACCGTCGACGAACTGTCTCTCATGGACCGCAGCGCCCGAGGACGTGTGCTCGACGCGCTTGTCGTTCACAATGACAGGTCGGAAATCCTCCTTCCTCGGCTCAAAACTCTGCGTATCTCCTCAGCAGCGTACCACCAGATGCCGCAGAGGTTGCTCAGGTTATGTAAATCCCGTGTAGGGAATGATCTATCGTTGTGCGCGCGGTTGTGCACCTTGGATGCAAGAGGTGCTGGGAGGCTCTCGGATGTGTGGTGGAAAGGTCTCAATGAGGAATGGCAGATGCTGAGCAAGGACATGTTGATTATCTTGTGAACGCAGTAGATTCTCTTAAATAAACTGCGTGCCCTCCTTGGTGTTGCACGAATCGTGGTGTTTGTTTCCCTTGATGACTTGCGCAGCCATGTACATGGACATTGCCTTGTCGAATCCACAGAAGTCACAACCAATAACACAATTGCGTGAACAACCCGAGTATACTATATCCACAATGTCAATGAATACACAACTAGTACCCACCCCCACCACCATCATCAATTTTATGCGACGCCATTTGCCGCCTCTGGGACTCCTCAAGCTTCGGGCAATTCGAAATACTATGTCCAAGACCTTCGCACGGTGAGCACACACGACATAGAGACAAGTGCAAAGTACATACCACCACAAACGGAACACCCTGTAGTTCCCCTGCCCTGCGCAGCTCTTGGGTCCTCTAGTGATTGCAAGAACGGCGGGACCCTACACAAAAGCCGGTCAACAACAAAGCCCTACCCATTCCGGTAAATCCACACACTTCTGCTTCGCCTCAATAAGGAGGTACTTCAAGTCCAGTAATGTCTGCTCCGGCGTGTTGGTATTCACAAATGTCGTTGCAATCCCCGTTTTCCCACTACGCCCCGTGCGACCGATTTGATGCACATAGTCCTCGATTTCTTTGGGCATGGAGAAAATGATAACGTGTTGGATCTCGTTGAAGTCGAGACCCTTGGACGCGACGCCGGACGCGACCATGACGTCCTTTGCGCCCGACTTGAACGACTTGATCGCGTATTGACGTTCTTCCTGACCTGCAAGATGAGTTGAGTGTGAGTTTCAATGGGAAGGGACGAACGTACTTTTCGAGCCATGGATAGCAACTGCCTCGACGCCCTTCAGTAGCAAATACTCCTGGATATCTAGGTCGTGTTAGACCATTGAATGTGGGGTGGATTCTACAGCGTACCATCGACCTCATTCTTGATATCACTGAAGACAATAACGGGTGGCGGAGTTTTCTGCAAGCATTCCAAAAGAAAGACCATCTTCGCCTCGGGTTTTGTGTATTCCACGACTTGAAGGACGTCCAAATTAGCTGCACCCGCACGCCCGACATTGACGAGTACAGGCTTAACCAGAGACGCCTGTGCAAAGTCCTGGATCTTGCGGGGCATGGTGGCTGAGAACAAGAGAGTTTGTCGTTGGCGAGAGAAGAAACTCATGATATTCCGCACATCGTCTTCGAATCCCAGGTCAATCATGCGATCAGCCTCGTCCATGCAGAGGTATTTGCAGTTATTGAAAGTAAAGCGCTTGCGTTCAAGCATGTCGATGAGACGGCCGGGAGTTGCGACGACGATATGAAGGCCTTTGCTGAGGACATGGCTCTGTTCGTTCATGGAAATTCCACCAATGCAGAGGAGCGTGTTCAGCTGAGGGTATTTGCCAGACCGCTCAAGTGCGCCGGTCCATGCAACAACGTTTTCGTACGTCTGGTTGGCCAGTTCGCGGGACGGACAGAGGATAACTCCAACGGGCCCTTCGCCGCGTACAAACGGTAGCTTCATCTCTTCCTCCAGCGCAAGCATAATGAGGGGAAGGCAAAAGGCAAGCGTCTTTCCGGATCCAGTGAATGCAATCCCAATGAGGTCTCTGCCTGAAAACCTGAAGCATGTCAGAAGATGGCATGGACAGCGAAGTGCAGCCTTACGCAGCGGGTACGCCCTGCAACTGGATTGGTGTAGGAGAAACAATGCGATTAGACTTGAGAAAGTCGATGATTGGTTGCGGTATTTTCATGTCCACGAAATGTTCAATAGGTGGTGGGATGTTTTCGCCTTCGACCAGGATGTGATGTTTCTCGCGAATCCGTTCATTCTCCTCTGGTGTTCTGTCTCGTACAAACTTTGGCGCTCTCCAGCTGACAAGGGGTCAGACTAGACTTACGGTGCTGGATGGCACACACCTTGTTTTGAATGAGTCTGTATATTGTATACCCTGAGCAAGCTCCTTCCCTGATGCGAGTGCTTTATGGCTCTTGATGGCATTGAAAATCACTTCATCCGCGTCATGCTCCTTCTCCTCAGCCGTCTTTTGTGCATCTGCACCAGTCAACAAGGATATGGACGAAGAGTGGATGCGCACCTTCTGCTTCCTTTTTCAGATGAACCTCCTGCGCCTCCATAAGCAACGTCCTTTCTCTTCGTTTCTGCTCTGCAATTGAAGCCGCCTCCTCTCCTGCATCTTTCTGTTCCTGCTCCTGCTGAGCGCGTTGGGCAGCGGTCTTCTCGGTTGATGTTCCCCAGGACGTGTATTTGGCCAATTTGGCCTGTCGGCGCTGAGAAACCGGGATGTATGGCTGGTAGTCGTCCCCGACATCGTCCAATTTCAGCTCGGGCGTGGGTGAGCGTTGGACGCGACGGCGCTTCGGTGCTGGTGGTTCCTCCATGAAAGTCCGGGCCGGTGGCCGGGCCCGATTCGACGTCATGTCAGCCCTCTGCGCCACATGGGATGGAGAAATCGATATGCCATCGGTCGACAGTGCACGAGTATCGCGGGCCTAGAGTAAAACGCTGCGCGTGGCTCGACGCATCTTGCCTTTTGACCACCATGAGCGAAGAAACTTTCAGTCCGAACGACCACCCTCATCGCCGCCGTAGGTCGACTCCCCCTCCTCTGAACAACCAGTGCTAAAAGACAACATAGTAAACCCCCTTACAAACGAGTACATTCTTGTTTCTCCTCACCGTATCAAACGGCCATGGCTGGGTCAGGTTGAAAAACCACAGATTTCGGATCTCCCTGAGTATGATCCTGCTTGCTATCTTTGCCCGGGAAATGCTCGTATCGGTGGTGAAAAGAACCCCGACTACCAGCAGACGTTCACTTTCGCGAACGACTTTGCTGCTGTTCTTCCTGGCCCCATTCCTCAGCCACCTCCGCCTGTTCATCCACTTCTTGCGACAGTATCTGTCGAGGGTGGCTGCGACGTGATCATCTTTGACCGCCGCCATGACCTGACGCTTGCTCAGCTTCCTGCTGAGAAGATCACTGGTATCATCGACGAATGGATAAGTATCTATCGCAAACGTGGGTCGCAAGAGGGGATCAACTACATTCAGATCTTTGAGGTAGGCCACCCAAGCATGTGTGTACTCCATGTTGATGCCGGAGTAGAACAAGGGAGCCATGATGGGCTGCTCGAACCCTCATCCGCACGGACAGACCTGGTCCCTGTCCAGTATTCCTACTCTCCCTGCTAGGGAGCTGGAAAATATGAAGGCGTATAAAGACAAGGACGTCCCTGCCTCAGACGCGCCTAAGCTTGCAGATGGTGGGATGGCACGTTTCATTCTCGATTTCCTGCTCACCTTTTTATCAAGGCAAGCCCTGTATGCTCTGCGACTACGCTCACGTCGAGGCAACCCTCCAAGACGAAGCAAACCGAGTAGTTTACAAGAATGAGCACTTTCTTGCAGTTGTTCCTTGGTGGGCAACATGGCCTTTCGAAATCCTGCGTATACATTCCTCGCACTCTGTCATCCACCCCCGCTGACTTGGGTGTCAGTTCTCCCATACAAGCGCCATATCTCATCCATCGACGAGCTTTCCGGGGATGAGAAGACCGCATTCGCCGATGCACTCTCCATAGTGACCAAACGCTACGACAATCTCTTCTCCTGCTCGTTTGCGTATTCTATGGGCATGCACCAGCGCCCCATCCCCTTATCTGCCGTCAAACCCGGAGAGGACGCCCATGATTACGCGCATTTACACTTACACTTCTCTCCACCGCTTCTGCGTAGCGCGACCGTGCGCAAGTTCCTCGTTGGGTATGTCCTTTTTTGTGTCACAGAAGTACGCTCATGAGGCCTCTGCAGGTTCGAGCTGATGGCAGAGGCGCAGAGGGATCTAACAGCTGAGCAGGCTGCGGCGCGCCTGAGGGGATGCTCGGACGTGCATTATCTGGAGACTCTTGCGAAAGAGTCTGCGTGAATGCTAAGTGAGTCCTGGGGTAACAGCTAACAAAAGAAGAAATAAATTCACTGTATCAAACGACTTACAATATAATACGTTTGCCTGCCATAATTTGCATTTTGAACGTTGACCATCGCATTCACCAAGCTATGGTCTCGCTCCAACTTGATTCGAAACTAGCTCGTGCACACTGTAGCGCTCGTTTGAATTTAATTCGTGCTGCACTAGACGTTGACACCAGTTTGGCATCAACAGCAGCCTTTGTGCTTGCGGCTTGCCTTTACCCATCATGATCAACTTCAGCTTCGATAATAATCCGGCCAACGTTGATGCATCCGTATTTCAAGGCGCCAAATGGCGCTGGCGCTCAACCGTGCGTTTGCCTTGCACTCTCCCTGTGCCAAGCCGGACAAACCCAGTGAACCGAGTCGCCGTCTACGGCACCTTGATCTTCGCCTGGACCACGGCGCTGGCTGACTCTGCCTCTGACTTAGCAGGCCCAAACATTTATTCCCGGAGCTGAGACCTCGCTTGGACTGGGTTGCACAGCTAGCGCTCGCATATACCACCGTCAGCATTATTCTCACTATTAAATCTCCTCAGCATTTGTCAAGCGCACGGAGAACATTAAGAGCGGGCAGGTCATGGGATTATTAAACACGAGTATACTCAGCGCTCTATACAAATTTTACTGAGTAATCCCTTGGGCATGCACGGTCGTCTTTCGCGGTAAATTGCAGGCGTAGTACTATATAACGCGCCATCTCACATGTCCAACTTCCAGTACTTCTGCGCTTCTTCTCCCCGCCATGTTCTCCAAGCTTGCTCTGTTTTCTGCGATGGTTTCGGCTGCTGCTATCCCCGACCCTACATTCACGAAGGTCTTTGATGCAGTCGTCGAGCTGGACATGTCAAAAGGATTATTGCCTGGGCCTTTTGGACGCAGACTACTCTCTGGATTTATTAGGTGTGTTCATTCGCCTCAGCCTTCGACTGACTTCTGACAATGTCGCTACAGCGGCAACCTCACCGACGCGTCCACTGGCGCCCTTGTCGCAAACGTGATACCCAACTTCGGCGCGGAGTTTGGCCTCGTCACCGACTCTGGACACCTCTATACGGACGTCCGCCTTGGTCTACGGTTCGTAGACGAAGATGCATCCGCGTTCTTGGAGCTGCATGGATCTGGGTACGCCATTTCCTCCGTCCCTTCTCCCTCTCCTCACTCATCTTGAACGTCTCTCCAGAACGTTTGAAAACCTACACGCATACAACTACCTGTGAGATGTTCCATCTTGAAGACCGCGCGGATACGAAACTCACAATGAATGGACACAGACGCGTCGAAACAAACTCGACAACGTATGGGTCACTAGTGGACGAGTTCCTTTACGCCTCTATTGATGTATCTCAATCCCCGGCGCCATTGTTCATCTATAAGCTGGTACGAATGTTGACCTTTTACCTGTTTGTGACGAGTCTAACGATGATTCAGGATGTCTAAGTTGAGGAGTCAACTGTACATGGAATACCCAGAAACTCTGGACAGGTCGATCCAGATTCCAATGTTACTTGCTTGCGATCGACATTGTATTATGGCTGTTTACGGTAGAAACAATAGTTTGTAGTCTTGCGTGCATATGGTAAGCACAGAAATATCAATGCCCAACCAACCCCCTCCAACACGAGGTTAACGAGGCCGATGCCGGCAGTGTAAGGCGAAGCTTGGAAGCATACAAATGATATGTTCCCGTGAAGGACTTTGTAAACATTCACAATAAGAACGAGTGCAGATGTTGGCTAAGATGAAAGGGATAACTATTGTTCTCATCAGGCCAATTAATCAGGTCCTTTCCGTCGACGCACATCCAACCAGTATCCAAAAGTTAAGTAACATAAATACAATATAAACAAGGTATCGCGCAAAAAAGAGCTCCAGATCCGCTATCTTACATATTCCGTGGCTTCCATCGAACACATACATCAACGAACACAGACTCAACCTTCACACCCATCGCTGGCCGGAACTCCGGTGCGTATGCGGCTTGCACTACTTTCCTGAAATGCAGGAAGTCTGTGACGTTGGTCAGAAAGGTGAGAACAAACGAATGTTCGGGGACTTACCACGAGGTTGCGCCTGAGCTACAGCATTGAGCGCAGCATCGTCAATGAGAGGATGCGGCTCTCCCTCGCAGACAATCAGACCGAGGTCGGCAGCCAACCCGCGCCTAACAACACGTAGATCATCGAGCAGTGTCGACTCGTCATCCGAGCTTGAGCTTGAGGTTTCTGATGTTTCCTCGTCCTCCTCCTTGCGCCGACTGTCCATCCAGAACTCATCATCCTCCGAAGTCACCTCTATGATGGACTCTGCCTCACTGTCGACTAACATCACATTCGTCGACCCTTCTTTGACGCTCATCGCCCCAAGCATCCCGGTCAAAGCTTCCTCCTCACTATCCTCGTTCGCCGCCTGCGTCCTATCGTGTACCGCCCTCGTCTTCGTACGTTGTGTGGTGACATTTGGACTCATCAAGCCCACCATAGGATCATCCGAATCCGTCTCCGCACATGCCTCAGCCTGTGGTCGTCTCAGCGTGGCTGCTTTTCGAGGCGAAGCCTGTCCTCGTGGTGGCCGTACTGGAGTAGTTTCCATCCAAGACCCTCCTTCCCCTCGATCACCCTCTCCCACCACCCGCCTTGTCCTGGACGGCGTAGAGATGGAGTTCGTCATGCCCGAACGTTGACGAGGCGTAGTCTGCACTCTAGTAGCAGTGGACCGCGGAGTCTTCTTCTGGGTATTGCTTGTCGTAGCCAATGGCGTACGCGAAGCCGATGGTGTCTTGGGATTCCGCCTCTTCTTAGGCGTGATGTATGTCGACAAGAAAGCAGCGTCCCTCTCATCCGCAGACGCAAAGTCAATATCGCTGAACGAAAATGTTGACCGAGGGGCGCGCGGTGGCTGGGGCGGATCTTCTGGGTCACTGTCCGATGCATAAATATCGGACGAGTCGGAGAGTTCAGCAGGCGGGGCGCGCTTGGTAGTCTTACGCTTGATAGGGCGGGGATCGGATGTGGTATTGGCGAGAGCAGGGAGTTTGCGAGTATTGTTGTAATATCCTATCTTGACAGGATGTCGTGTACGCAAAAATTCTGCAGCACCTTCGCCAAGCTTCAATCACCATCAGCCCCCTGAAAGGCAAAGACTTCAGTTTGGACACACCTGGATAGCTGGGACATGCTTCTGTAGGGCTTCACAGAACACCGGGCAACGCAGGACAACTCGGTCGGCCACGAGCTGCTGGATCATCATATCAAAGACATCGGTAGGTTTGAGCGCCCCAAAAGTTGATTTGTTGAAGTGGTTTCCGCATCGAAGAAAGTCGTTTGCGCAACAATCTGACCGTTTGATCCTAGACGTCTTGAACTGCTCAACAAATGTGATGGCTTCGTTTGTCACGTCGGTCTGTACGCCTCGGACGCCTCCAATGCCACAGTTATCGCATACACAGCGGTTTAAGTCGTCCGCAAGTTCGTCCATGACGTGAAGGAGAGCAACAGACCGACACACAGTGCTGAGGGCATACTGTTTGACGCCAGCGAGGTTTCTGGTACTAAAGGTCTTCTCTGCTGGGCTGGCGCGCTCATTCTTTGGGTCCTCCATGATGATCTTAAGCTTGGCATAGTCTCTGCTGGAATACACTACTTCAAGTTGAGCACTGTTCAATGAGATAGGGTATAAGACGCACTGAACAGGCAATCGGCGGGGAGGCCATCGCGTCCAGCTCTTCCCGTTTCTTGGATATACCTAGACACAGTGTGTGAGCGGACATGATTACTAGTTTCTCTGCACGCACCCGGTCATGTCCCTCGGTAATTCGAAATGGACAACAAACCGAACTGCTGGATGTTAACGACAGGCAAGGTAAGTAAAGACAGAGAGCCCATACCATCACGCTTGTCGATACCCATCCCAAATGCATTCTGCGGAAGCTTCAGCTTAGGCAATGTCACTATAGCATGAAAGACGGACCGTGGCGACAACCACCTTGAACTTGCCACTCATCCATGCCTCCAAAGTATCTGTGCGCTCGTTGCTGCTCAAGTCGCCATTGAAGTGTCGTGCGGATATCCCTCGCCGAACCAGATACGCAGTTACTTCTGTCGTAGTATGCTTGTAGGCACAGTAGATGATGCCGGTGTGACCATTGTGCAGTGGTAAGATAAACTCATCGCACAGCTGCTGCATTGCATCAGCTTTCTTCGGCTTCGATACGACACGATAAGCAAGATTGGCCCGGTTCGAGGGAAGGCGAAAGGTGAGGTGCTTGTGTAACTGAAGGGTCCGTTCGATGTCTGCGATTTGTGCGCTGTTCGCAGTCGCGGTAAGCGCGGTGAGAGGCACGCCTGGAAACCTACGACGGATGTGCTCCCCAAACCGGGCATCAAGCTTCATAAAAGTGAGATCAACGTGAACGATGTGTGTCTAGGGACGTACCGCTGGTCGCCAGTCTCCCCACTGAAGACAATGCGCTTCGTCAACAGCAAATCGAGTCAATCGGCCCTTGGCGTGCAACTTGTCGAGCAGGTGATTCATGCGGTCGTGTCCCACTAGCTTCTCAGGCGTGGAATAGAGAATAACAGGTTGTAGAAAGGCACGGCGTAGCGTGCGCTCAAATGTTTGAGGGGAAATGGCTATCTCGTCGGTGCTCACAACACGAATTCCTTTCTGGCGGAGTGCTGTCGTTTGGTTGCTCATGAGTGCGAGTAAGGGAGTGACAACGACTGTAAGCCCGGAGGATGCGCATGCTGCTGGGAGTTGGAATGTGAGTGATTTGCCGCTGCCAGTGGGCATGAGAATAAGCATATCACGTCCGAGCAGGGCGGTGGTAATCGCCGCGTACTGCATAGGGCGAAATTTATCGAGTCCGAATTGTCTGCGGGCAGTCTGTATCTCGTCTTCGTACGGATTGGTATCCTGCGATACAGATGTATCGAATTCGAGGAGTTGTGAGGAACAGGCGACAATCTCGGCCTCCGTCTCTGCGATGTTGGCGTTCAAAGCGGCTCTTAACTCTTTCATTAGAAGGTCAGAAACTCGATAGCCAGTTTCTTACTCTGGGCGCTCAAACAGCTTGACATCTCCTGTGGTGATGCTCCGCGTCTGGACATCCTCCCGCGCCGCGCGCCGTTCAGCCAGTGTCTCGTTCTGAAAGAAAGTTATTGGAAAGTGTGATTTTCACTTGGAGAAATACGCACCAATTTCCCCACAATTGATGGCCGGATACGAGGCCAATTCTGGGTAGCATCTCGCTGAAAAGCTGTCAGGATGAATCGAACATTCCAGCGGGAAACTGCGCGCACCGTCTCTGAGCGGCCGCGCATTTCGCGAGTCATGCGCAACCGCGCCAAATCCGGATCCGTCACGGTCGCGTGAAAGAGAGTGATGATCAACATCACGTGGTCGAGGCAACGGCTGGTGAAGCGTGACGATCACGCCTAGGTCACAAACGCGATCTTCTGACCACCATGAGCCAGTCGAAAGTGTCGACATATCCGGACGTTTCTCCCCAGGAAATCGTCGAATTTCTAGGCGAATATGAGCTTACGATCACACCGGACCGGCTCACCCGGCCAACTTCAGACACCGTGGAACCGATATACTCTTTCTGTGTCGAACTTGTGACTGGCATAACACGCGAGGATATCGAGGATGCTGTGACCATAAGCCTTGAACAGCTGCAGACAAGGGACGAGGACAAGGTGCGTGGTATATCACCGCGTTTGGCGCGTCTCATTCGAGAATACAGAATCTATTTTACGCCTCATCTCTGAATCAACGTATCCTTTTCCATCATATGTAAAGTCTACCCCGATAATCATGAACCCATCTTAATATGTCAAAGCACACGCGTTACCAAGGCTTCTGGTATCGACGACTTCCTCATGGGCGACCTCATCGCACCGAAACCAGGGAGAACTCAGCGAGTGCTCTCCGCCATCGTGAACTTCCTCAAATACGCAATGCAGGAATGTGGTCCCCATGTCACAGCTATGGAGAAAGAAGCCGAAGCCAAGAACGCTGAACTTGCACAAAGTTATCAAGAACTGGAGGCTGCGCGGAAAGAGCTACAGGATGCCAAGTGAGTGCGCTGTACTCTCTTTGGCAGCTGTTGAATCGCTTCAGAGCAAAGATTGCCGCAGAGGAGCCCATTTGCGAAAAGCATAGAAAACACATTGCAGAGCTCAAAGCCAAGATTCTCTTCCTCCGCGACCAGCACGGCTCTGTGGCACAAGACCTTCAGCTGCTACGTGACCAAAAGAAAGAACTGGTCGCGCGAAAGGTCCTTTACATCCTCTCGTGCTCATTCAGTGCTCATACATCTTAGCAAGCGCTTAACCTTGAAATTGACCGCGTGAACGATCTTGTCATCCGGACCAAGTCCAACGTTGTGCAGTCCCCAGAGCGGATAAAGCGAAGAATAGGCGAAATGAGCGACAACGTTAAGAACGACCGCGACGCAATTAGTGATCTGGAAAGCCGCTGTCGTCAGCTACAGGCCAAAATTAATGCCTTTTCAGAGATTGCTCATGTGCGATCCGAGTTTTTCATTTGGTCTTCTTCATCTAACCTTGTTCAGGATGTCCGTGGTTGTTATGAACAACTCCAGGTTGTCGCCCAAGCACTGGAAGACCGTGTCATGGTCACAAGGGATCTAAACGAGCTACGAGAAACTCTACAGACCCGGGAAATCGAGTACAAGGAACTCGAATTGAGACAAGCAGTATGTTCGGCGACATGCGCCTCCGTTACCTGTCTCTCACACAAGTCCATCAGCGAATGCAAAAGCAGCTTGAGAACGCAAACGAGAAATTGGCACACGTCAGCCGGCATATGGGGGACAAACGCGCAGCGCTTCAGCATACTAATGAGCGCCTGCGCAGAGAGTACGATGAGTGGGCAGTGGAGCGGGCAGGAAGCGAGGAACAGATACGGAAGTTCCGACAGCTAACGGAGGAAGTACAACAGAAGGTATGCAAGGGTACCCGCGCTCGTATTTGTTGCTCAATAGCGCACAGAAACTCGAGCTCCTCGAGACGAGTGACCGGGAGCTGAATGAGCTGCTTGATGTCTACTGGGATCTGCAGCAAGGTATAGGTAACTGTTTTCAATTCAACTATCAAAAACCGCTCTCATTACAATCTAGAAACCTACATGACCAGACTAGGCAGCGTGATGGGCTGAGCTCGGCGGGGATTGTCGGGGATTCAGAGTTATTATTATTGTTGTATTTTACCGTGCTATCAAGGAGGATTGAGTTGTAAGTGGGCCCAGGTGTCGTCCCGGTCAGTGGCTCAAGCACCCGTAGATTGTTAGGATTGGCAGTGTTCAAACCGCCTAATAGTCTCTGCGGATTTCAGGGTACAGTATTGCGCTGCACGATACTATTGGTGAAGTTGACCATCCTCAGATCAGCAAGATGGAAGTTCTATGAAAGGTAGTGGAGTATCGGATTCGAGTCGCTAAATCGGAGGCCTTCGCTGCCTTTCTTCCTTGGATGCGTTCAAGTCTGTGTGTTTCCGATCGTGCATTGTCCCAGCGTTGTCCAACACTTGACGCCAAACTCCCATCACCGATGGCTAAGCGCACCGTACAGCCGTAGATGGATTGTCGACTCTGCGGCGCTTGAGCCCAAACTCTCTCTCGCATTTCGAGTGCGGCCACACCAGCCGTGTTTAGGAAGACTTTGCCGAACTTTTGCTCAAGACAAGCATCGCTATGCCCCGCGCCCATAATTTAGCTGAGGCGAAACGATCTCCTTGCAATTGCCTTTCAGAGCCAACAGAGTTAGTCGAGACGGCTGCTGTTTCTTGAGAGTAACTGAAGACCGAGACCCCCAAAGACTCCAACGCCTCATCAAGTCCGGACAGTTCACAACAAGTTCACAACCCTGGTTCCCACTCAATTGTCCGTCTGCGTTCAACTCAAGAGGCATCGACGCATCATTCCCTGTTATAGCTTCCCGCAGACATCGTGCTTTCAAATCTGCGGTCGCAATGCTATCTCTCACGCATCATGTACTTAGTACAAGCACGCGACATTTTCTAGCTGCGTTGAACATAGTTCCAAAGTCACCGAAGCCTTTCAGCAGGCCCTTACCTGCAACGTAATGATGATCCGGCGTATAACACTCAGCTCAGTGCCTTTTCACTGCTTTCCTCGTTTCCTGAGCTGTCATTCGAGGTCTTCTAGCGCAAACCGTTTCGATGGAATCTATAGCAGTCCCTCAAACACAACACATTGATGATTTCTTTCTCAAAGCAGATTACTCGAGCACAGTGCTCGTGTCGCAATACCTCTGTCTGAGCTCAACTTATCCGCGTATTCACAACTGTGCTGGAAAAGGCTAAACACCATCAGGGCGGCAAACGATGATTTGGACAAAACGTATACCAATGAACAATACATCACACCGCTCCCTGGCATCCCAGGTCATGGCGGAGGCTCTATAAGAGGCGAGAGTGGACACTCCGTTTCTTCATATCATTCCCTGAAGATGCGTCCGAGTCGCCACGGCACTCCTTCCTGGGCAATGCATAAGGGGACAGCTTGTCTCAACTGCAGGTGCGCCTCAGCATGCGCCTTCTAAATGCTATTGAACTGACTGCTGCCCTGGCAGGCGACGTAAAGTTGTATGTCGGGATGCACTTCCCTTTTCCTATACCCTCGTTGATGATGCCCTGAACAGAAATGCGATGGTGTGAAGCCTGTATGTGGCCCTTGCGCAACATCCACGGGCTTCGATGACTGTGAATTCTCCGATGGGGGGCTCACTCGAACTCAAATGCTCGAAGAACAAATCGCGCTCCTCGAGAATAAAATTCGCGATATGGAGAACGTCCCTAGGGGAGGAGGGGCTGCGATATCTCTCTTCCAGCCGTATGCGATGGACCAGCAACAAGAACAAGGTACTAAGAATACTTTCTGTCATTTCCATCTGTGCCTAACCGAACGCTTGCAGCATCCCCGAATTTTGGTGCGCTGAGCCTGGTAATGGATTCCTTTCCCCGGGTGACAACGTAGAGTCCAGCTCATATGTTCACTTACAGGATTCGTTATTGCCGATCGACGTACAGAGAACCATGTCAGTTTGACGGACATTACGCACGGCGAAGCAAAACACTCATCTTTCCTTGTAGCCTCCGTAATTTCATGCGACACTCTTTGGAGCTGTTCTTCTTCATGGACGTCCGTCGTTTCACACAATCTATGCTGAGCGCCAATCCCCGAGATCGGCCCGACGTACGCCTCGTGCATTGTGTTTATCTCTGGGGTATCCACCTTTCCAACCAGCAAGTTTCCCTCGCATATGAGGTGGAGCTCCTTGCTCGAGCCCAGAGCTCTTGCTCTAGACAGAATGCGCTGCCACCCGACAATGTCCTTGAATGGATACAAAGCGAAGTGCTCCTTTCGCAGTATCTTTTTCGTTGCGCCCGCAGCGTAGAGGCGAAATACCAC
This sequence comes from Cylindrobasidium torrendii FP15055 ss-10, assembly GCA_000934385.1. NCBI lineage: Eukaryota > Fungi > Basidiomycota > Agaricomycetes > Agaricales > Physalacriaceae > Cylindrobasidium > Cylindrobasidium torrendii. The sequence goes on along the minus strand of KN880474.1, from coordinate 13,136 downwards.
CTGGCCACCGCAGTATCGCTGGTTCTCTCATCCCGCCTCAACCACGATCCACGTATTTCGTCGAGTAGCATGCCAGCGCGTATTCCCGGTGACCTGCGAGAGCGCTTTCAAGCCTGCTGGATCGTCTCCGCATTGAACAACTCCTGGACGACAGTGCACGGCTCACCTTCGTTCCTTGCCTCCGACGAACGCTCGCGTATAGACTTGCCCTGGCCTGTCGAGGAACCCAATGTGAGCCCCCATCATGTCCGTCTCTCTGCGAACGGTGTTGCCTTATCCTGGCCCTTTCTGCAGCCCCAGGGTGCGCCGGCGTCCCACACCCTCGACAAATTTCTCTCTGGCTTTCCGGACGATGCGACCGGGTCAACTACACTCCGAATCAAGGCGGCTGCGTTGCGCCAGCAAGCTATTCAGATCGGGCTAGAGTTCGACCCTAGTGCGTCCGAGCCCGCCGTCACATTTGCTTTCCCACGCTGATGATGCCCACTGTAGACTTCGTCGAGAACGCACGCCAAGGGTTCCGTGAGCGCTTCGACGCGTTCAATGATATTCTACAACGCTTCATCAACACCCTGCCATCTATACAGGACCTGGCGACCCAAAGCAGTTTACCTCTGTCAATTCTGATATACACAACGGCACATTCGGCCGTTGTGATGCTCTACACCCCATTCCAGCGAATAATGGCCTGCGCCAAAGCACGTATCATCGAATCTGTACGTGCACTAGCGAACACTGTGCGCTTGGTTGACCTGGAACGTATGCCGCTGCTGGATTGTTTGTGCGGGGTGCGTCACCACTTTTCATGTTAAGTATCCCACGTGATGCCGACTGTCGCAGGTGTACTGGGGAGAGGCTGCGCGCTTCCTCACAGCAGAGATATCCAGTGACGAGGCGCAAAGCTTGCTTCACGCCTTGATCCAGCTCATGTCGGGCGTACGACCCAAATCGTTGGCCATCGGTGTGTTACAATTCCTACGACTTGTTGCTTGACTCAACAGAACTAGAACAGGAGCTAGCGGGCTTTCATGCATTCATGCGCTCTTCTGGTCGGCGATAGTCGATTGAAGTCTGCGTCGAGTGAAGGATATCGCGGAAGTGAACCTCGAGCGCCGAAGACTCCTGCCCCTCCCTGGCAAGGCGAGCCTCTGACCTCTTATTTATGATTATTTATTCTGGGATGTACCACATACTGTAACGGAACTCGTTGTACTTATTCAACAAGCTGTATAAAACCCAATAAAGCCTCAAGGCGCTGCAGTCAACTTACCATCCTTTCGGGGAATTCACCCCGAACGCCACTCGATCCAAACGCAAGCCCAAACAGGTAAATATTGAATAATGAACAACTCCTTTGAGACCACCGATGACAATCATGGGGTCTTTATCTGTTCATGGTTTTGGATAACGATCCGGAAGATATGCCCGATACCTTGTTGTTTCGAGTTCAATCTGAGTTCAATGAACACATAATTCACGCCCGAGGCGCTGGTGATGTGTATCTTCTCTTCGGGGCTACGAGTTCGAAACACTTCAGAGGTTAGTGAGCAAGGTATCTTCTGGCATTTGACAACATGGTCATTCTAATCACACCGTTCTCCTCTACTGCTTTCCTATCGAGGAGCACTCCAAATGGCCGCACAGTAGCTCGAGCTTGGGCACGCAACGTTAACAGTCACTAGACTGGCAGCTCGAAGGCAGCCAGCGAATTTAAAAACGAATTGTTATCATTATCGCATTTGACTTAACGATGTCGAAATCGTCGATGGCACAGCCGCGCTTCGAAATAGTTCTTTCAAAAAGGTCGACCGTGTGTGATACATGAGCGGGCACAGTTGTCGACAGCGAGTTAGCATTGACGACGCCATTAACTGCCACTGCATCCTCTAACGATGAATCCACAGCCAATGCCTGAACGATGCCATCTGAGCATCTCGACATGTGAGGGTTCTTCATTTGGCACAGGCACGACCTTGCCGACAGTTACCCTGAGGGCCGTCGACACTGGAAGTACTAAATCTTGATTGGGAAATAGTGGAGAGAGGTCGAAGGTAAGCGAACCGGTCCGGACGATGCGCATCTTTGATCGAAGTCTCCTTTGTTCCAATAAATAACCAGTGCTCCCTAATACACTTACATCCCAAGTTTACCAATAAGTTAAAAGTAATGAGTGTCGTTATTGCAATTAGCATGCAGCGCCTTTCTGCCAGACGTCAGCGCTTCCGGGGGTCTCTCCCTGAGTCCACCATTTCGCGGTCCACAGGAAGCCATTGTACGATGCCTGCTGACCGCCAGTGAAGACTGCCGAGGCAGACCATGCTACAACACCACCGCATCCAGTGTTGCCGCCGGATCCTCCGCCAGAGCCTCCTCCGCCACTGCTGCCTTGGCCCATGTTGTTCTTGATGTTGTCGTACTGGCTGTTGGGATAGTTGATGTGGTTCGGGGTGGTGTCGAGCGAGCCAAGGACATTCGCAGAGACCTTGATGAGGGATTCGTCGCCTGTCTTGTCGGTAGCGAGCGACCAGAACATGGATCCGGCAAGACCTTGGTCGTTGATATAAGCCGCCTTGGTCTTGACAATGCTGGGAGTATCGTATGAAACTAGCTCGCGCTTGGCAGAGTCGTACGAGTACGACGCAACGACGGTGCTGTTCTCGTAGACAGTGGCACCAGCGACTATATCATCGTCAGTAAACAAAGAATCGAAGTAGACCAAAACACTCACGAGGCAGGGCATTGTAGTTGTAGGTACCAGCCTCGACGGATCCGGGGCCAACACCGTTGAACGAAGAACCAATGCCGTTGGTATCCTCGAAGGCGCGTCCGTAGAGAGGAATACCCATTGTGATCTTTGACTTGGTAGCACCGGAGCTTGTGTAGTGCTTGATGGCCGCATCGGTAGATACACCAGTGCGCTCGCCACCGTAGAGATTGGCCTGGTGGTCGGCGTACGTGAGCCAAGAGCCAGCGTAGTCGTAAGCCTGTCGCAGTGGAATGAGACTTCACAACTCTCGGCTGATGATAAATACGTACCATCAAGTTCCAGAAGTCAAGTCCCTTGTCCATCTGGGGGATGACAAGGCTGGCGTAGTTCTCAGCACCTGCAGAAACGGCGGCAGAGAGAATGTAGGGCGTGGTATCACCCTTGGAGGATGCAAGGTTATCGAGCGCGGTGCGCAGCTCAGAAATGAGGTCGGCAAAGCCTTGTCCATGAGCAGAGTCGTGGGGGTACTCGAAGTCGATATCACTGTCTACCATCAGCCCAATCATTTCGAAAAATGTCAAGAAACAAGCGTACATTCCATCGAAACCATAGTTTTCTATGAATGAGACTGCGTTGGACACAAATGTCGCACGCTTGGCAGCGTCGGTGACAAAGTCGAAGTGGTTCGCCTGAGAGTAGTTCCATCCACCGACGGAGAAGAGGACCTTCAGACCGCGGTTGGCGAGTTTGAGGAGGTACATTTGCTTGATGCAGCCGTAGACGTTGTTGCCAGTGTCGTTCCAGCTGTCTCCGTCGTAGTGCTTCTCAAGGTCAGCGTAGGAATCCGAGAGCGCAATGGCACCAGTCGCGGCGGAGACATCCATGAAGGAGTAGAGCACGTCTGTATAACCGTAAGCTGCCGTTAGGATCCATGCAACGGCAACGTACGAGTGACGGTGTTGACCGGGATGTTAGCGGGCTCTGAATAAAGTCAATACTTTGCAAGACTGGTCGAACAGAAATACGCCTACGGTAGTTGTAAGCTGAGTAAATGCCCCAGTTGGTGAAGTATGCCATCGACAGCTTGCCGTTTGTGGCAGCGCGCCGGGTGACCGTCTTGTACTGAGGGTTGGACTCAATCTTGAACTCGTTCGCCGTGTGGTTGAAGGAGTCCGGACGGTGCATCACCTGGGTTGCGAGGGCAGAGGCGGCGAAGAGAAGGAGTGCAAGTTTGTTGAAGGCCATTTTTGTGAGAAAAGAAGGTGAAGAGCGAAGGGAAGGTGGGTAGCAAAGCTGCTGGTAGCGATTTGGCTTCGAACCAGGATGTCTTTTATATGAATCTGGAGTGCCTCATAATCCTTGGACGCGTATGCTGAGGGGCGAAGCAGCATGTTGCCCAAAATGCAGATGTTGGGAAGGTAGTCGCGAGTCTATCGGTCGATAACACGCGGTGAGGGACGAGAAGATCAGCTGTACCGAGAGATGTGCTTGGACGTGAAAGGAACACAAATTCGCCTAGTGACCTTCATAAGCCATGAGTGTATGCCTGAAATCACGTCGATAGCGCTCTGGGAAAAGAAGTGGAGGAGCAGCACTGACGATCCAGAAGCGAACCCCCGAGTCGAGCGAGCGGGACTGCAGTGATCCGGGGCGAATTAGACGCCATTACTTCCTGATCAGGCAAGTTTCAACCTTCTTGGCCCAGGGGAGAGAGTCCAGTAGGTGTGAGCCAATAATCAATATTGTGCAGGTACCGCGTTTGAAGACAAGGAACGTATGGTAGGTGTTGATGTTGCTGAAACGGCGTAGAAGGCTCACAGAAAGCGCTGTAAGCCTGTTGGAATAATAGTCAGCGTTTGCCCAGATAGCTACATGACGAGTTCAAGCTGTTATGCGTCTGTCACAAAGACCCCCTCAGTCTCACGGCGTTTAATGGCGCGCTAGCGAGCCCAGAAATTCAAAGGAAATCATTCTGAGAAGGAAATGGACGAGGAACGTGAAGTTGGACGTGAGCTCAGCGCAGGTTGGCAACAGCACCCATGTGCAGCTCTTCCACTTCGTAGACATCCATGCATTGCGGTGGCAGATGTGCAGGTCGCCTCTGGATCGTCTCTCTACGTCTGGCCGCCTGTTTCGCATATTTCGTGATCATGAGCGTCGGGAGTTGAGACAGGTCGGATTCCAGCTCGGTTTCCAGCCTGCGATCAAGAATGTGTGCCAATCAGTACCAAATAAACACCACATATCGCTACATAAGTACAACAAGACAGCAAAATGAGCTACGCTTTGAACCTCAAAGCCCATTGAACCACCGATGACAAATGACTATGGTATTTTTGCTCACTAGAATCTGTTTTGCAAGTATGTGCAATTGTTCTAACTTCTGCACATACTAGTGTGTCATGAACGTACAAACAAGGTAAAGCTACATCTCCGTATGTACCATAAAAACATCCCTAGCTTACTTTCTTGCCTGTCTCTTCGACTTTCCCAGCCTCTTCGACGAATGCCTTCCTCCAGCTTTCCCTCCACCTCCACTTCCGCCGCTTTTTGCTCCAGGTCTGCCTCCACCGCCACTCCTAAACGAGCCCTTCTTCGAATGTGGGTTGAAGTCATCCGTCGACGACTTGTCGTTGGACTTGCTCCTGCGCCCAGCACCGCCAAACCCGAACTTCTTGTCGCGCGCCTGACGAGGGAGCTTGTTATCCCGGGAACCACCAGGGCCGCCCTTGGCGCGCTTCGATGGTCGGTCGGCAATAGCGTCCTCGACAGCGACATCGAAGTCTTCGCCGCCCTCCGGTTTGTCGAGCATATCTTTGCGTTCTACAGATGTCCGTCAGCATACAGGGTCAAAAAGGACGAGAGCGAAATTAAGGACCACTGCAGACACTGATCTCGAGAGCACAAAATGAAGAAAGAGAGAGACGCACTCCGCTTGAGACCCTGCAGACGTTCTTCCATGTCTTTCTTCGCCTGCTGGCGCTCCTTGAGCTTCTCCTGCTGCACTTGCTTCCCAAACTTCTTGCCCTCACGCTCCTTGCGTTTCTCCTCACTCTTCTTGATCCCTGCGGTCTCGTCAAGCAGACGCTGGCGAATACGCTCCATGTGCGAATCAGATTTGACCATCTCGGCGAAATAGTCGTCCGGGCGGGTGAAGGGGAGTTTGGCTTTAGTTGCGAGTTTCTTGGCAGCGTTTGCGGAGTGGAGGGCCTGCTTGTAACTATGATATACAGTAAGCACAGGCATTGGAAGAGGAAGCAGAGCCAGAAGATGTAGAATGAAAGTGAGAGGACAGAGAAACTTACAATGCAAGTTCACGATTCAAATCGTCGTTCACATCTACCGTGATGGATTCAGGATAGGTCACGACAAGCTTCTCCGTCCATGGCATCGCAGGGTCGAGCTGTATGGTCTCTCGTATCCGCGCTAAAGCAGCCTGGACAACATTCTCAGCCCAAGATCAAACGCAAAAGGGAGGGTGAACGCACATGATTGTCAATTTCCAGCTTTTGTTGCGGTACAGCGTCACCGTCCAGAGACTCGACATCGTCGAGTGCGATAGCGTCATCCTCTTCGTCCTCGTCCTCGTTCTCATCGTTCGCGGCTTCTTCATCACTATCCTCTTCCTCGTCAACCTCCATGCCCTCTCCAGCTTCATCATCATCGTCTCCTTCCCCCTCACTGTCGCTGCCACCAGCCATCGCTTCCAGCTGCGCTAACTCGAACTCATCAAGTCCATTGTCCCCAAGCGCCTTGACGAGTCTTTCCAAACCCTCCTCATCAACACCGCCGTCCTCGCCTTCGGAATCATCTTCTTCTTCATCGGAGTCCTCTTCCGCGAGCTCTTCGTCGTCATCCTCCACAACAGGTGTTTTCGGCGTCGGTGCTTTACTCTTAGAAGGCTTGGTTGCAGGCGACTTGGACGGGGTGGCCGCAGATTTAGACGGTGTAGTAGCAGCGGCGACCTTCGTAGATGAAGGAGTAGCCTTTGGTGTATCCTTCGCAGATGTAGATGCGGCTTTCGAAGGGGTATCCTTCGCCTTCACTGGAGTCTCTTTCGCTTTCGCTGGAGTACCCTTCCCTTTTGATGGAGTTGCTTGAGCCTTCGACAGCGTGTCTTTGCTGCCTTTTGAGGACGTGGCTTTCGCCTTCGAAGGAGTCGCCTTTGGCGTAGATTTTGGTGTCGACATGGAGGATGGGATTGAGAGCGCGGAAATATCTCTGTCCAAAATTTCGATCGGGGGCTGTAGCGATCAGTGATTGCCGCCGGCATCTAGACGAACTTGAAGTCTTGTTTTGGTCGCTGCTCCCCAATTTACACCACACGTCAATCTATTTTCACAGTTTTTTCCAGCATAACAAGTTGTTTGTATTCCACGTAGAATTACTTGAGATATGGATGGGTAAGTGAAAGTCATGTGCTTTAGGCGGATGAGGTTGAACCATCAGGCTGAGATTCAGGCTCGTGGTCCGAGTCCGAAGAGTCCGAGTCGCTAACTATGGGAACCACGGACGAGCCATCTGCCTTGTATGGGATTTTCACCAGCCCATTCTTATGTTGATAGGGCGTGGCACCCAGTAACTCCGGGAACATCCATTCCCGTTTTCGACGATACCTGCAAACGCGCCGTATGAGCCCAATGCCAGATGCAACAGAGAATGAAACTCACCGAGGGAGATGCTCTTTCTCCCATGCATCTAGTTTGATTAGAGCCGTATCCAACGTATTCTGCAGCCCGTGTACCTGTATCTCTGTCTGCATGTAACGAAACCACTCGCGAAGTAGAGTCCGCTGCACGCTGGGCCCGAAGACCCTCACCCAGTTGAGGGGAAACAGGCGAGTCATGATGCGCCCCGACGGAACCTCGTCGGCCTTGAAGTCGAAATTATAAACGTACACATCACCTGGGTAAACCGGTGAGCATTGATATAAGCATTGATGAGAACGTGCTTGTTACTGACCGTGATCCCAAAGGTGCATGTCCGCAGCAATACTCAGAACCTCGCGGCAGACTGTTGGAAAGTCCCACTTTTCTTTTTCTGCGTCCTCTACCTTGAACCGAAATGTCTCATGCTCGGGATGCGCGGCGCGAGGGCATTGATGGTCCGACTCAATGTCAGCAAAATCAATCAAGCGCAAGTCCCCACTGCAAAAGGAGGATTCAAGCACGTTACGGGGCTGTAGGTCATTGAGAATCTTTCCAAGACTGTGTATCTCCAAAACGTGATTGAGTAGTGTTGTCCTGAAAGCCACAGATAAAACAAATATGATATTACAAGTCGGTGCATGTACTTTTCCATGCGAGACAGGCTGCTCAAGCGACAGTCAATTGTCGATCCAAAACGCTCGAGAACAAGAACGCCAAGTTGCTTTCCCGCTGCAGCTAGGCTGTATAGACCGTGGCAAATGGGAATGGTCTTCCCCCAGAGCGAATGCATATCCCGGTATTGGAGAGCTTCGTCGGTGATCTCGTCATGGTCCCCTATTTTGACAGCAATATCTATTGCGTCGGCGCCTCCGCTTTCGAGTTTACCGTAGTAAACATTGGCCTTGCCGTTCCATTGGCATAATTCCTCGAGAATTACTTGGGGTTTGCTGAGTTTAGCTAGCAACGGGGAGCTCCATTTCAGATCCACGAGCCCGAGCTTTGATGCTCGAGAGAAGATGTCGAAGTAAGTTGGGCGATGTCTGGAAATTTTGCTGATAAGCGGCGTGGATGCCAATTCGGCCATGGTGGTGGTGGTGGTACGTTAGGCCGTTTGTCACACCATGTGCTGTGCTGCGTGCAGTGTGGACATAATGGGTGGGAACAACGGGCCGGTCTGCCGGTGAACATTCGGACTATTTCATGAATAAAAGCTGAGTGTTGTCTACCAGCTCGAGTAGGCTCCTGTGCTTGAGAGAAATGTCAAAGGAAGCTGGATGGTGTTTGGGAATCTTGCTGATGAGAGCTCACGACGGCCATGGTAGTTATATTAGCCCGTTAACGTTCGCAAACGATACCAAAACCGTGAGGGTAGGCTGAAAATCAGCCAGGACGGGTCATTATTGTGAGACGGGCCTGGTCCCTGTAGCTAGGCCCTTTGACGTAGATTTTGGTGTCAACATGGAGGATGGAATTGAAAGGCTTATAGCAATCAGTGAGTGGGCCGTACTACCGGCGGCATCTGTGATTTGAATCTTGGGTTGGTCAACCCATTTTACAGTTTTTCCAACATACGAATACGAAGTTGTTTGTGATTCACACAGAAGTTTGCAAGATGTGGACGGTAAAATACAAGTCATGTAGTAGTGCTTTAGGCGGACGGGGTTGAACCATCAGGCTGAGATTCAGGCTCGTGGTCCGAGTCCGAAGAGTCCGAGTCACTAACGATGGGAACCACGGACGAGCCCTCTGCCTTGTATGGGATTTTCACCAGCCCATCCTTATGTTTATAGGGCGTGGCACCCATTAAATCCGGGAACATCCATTCCCGTTTTCGACGATACCTGCAAACACGCCTTATAAGCCCAATACCAGAAGCAACAGCCAATGAAACTCACCGAGGAAGATGCTCTTTCTCCCATGCATCTAGTTTGTCCAGAGCCGTATCCAACGTATCCTGCAGCCCGTGCGCCTGTATCTCTTGTTGCATGTAGCGAAACCACTCGCGAGATAGAGTCTGCTGCACGCTGGGCCCAAAGACCCTCAGCCAGTTGACGGGAAACAGGCGATTCATAACGCGCTCCGACGGGACCTCGTCGACCTTGAACTCGAAAGTAAAAAGGCACACGTCACCTTGGCAGACCGGTCAGCATTGAAATAAACATTGATGAGAACGTGCTTGTTACTGACCGTCATCCCAATACTGCATGTCCGCAGCAATATTCAGAACCTCGCGACAGACTGCAGGAAAGTCCCACTCTTCCTTTCCTGCGTCCTCTACCTTGAACCGAAATGTCTCGTGCTCGGGATGCGCGGCGCGAGGGCATTGATGGTCCGATTCAACATCAGAAGCAAAATCAATCAAGCGCAAATCACCACTGCAAAAGGAGGATTCAAGCACGTTACGGGGCTGTAGGTCATTGAGAATCTTTCCAAGACTGTGTATCTCCAAAATGTGATTGAGTAGCACTGTCCTGAAAGCCACAGATAAATCAAATATGATATTACAAGTCGGTGCACGTACTTCTCCATGCGAGACAGGCTGCTCAAGGGACAGTCAATTGTCAATCCAAAACGCTCGAGAATAAGGACGCCAAGTTGTCTTCTCACTGCAGCTAGACCGTATAGACCGTGGCAGACAAGAATGGTCTTCCCCCAGAGCGAATGCATACTCTGGCACCGGAGAGCTTCGTTGGCCATCCGGTAGTAATCCCCAATCTTGACAGCAACATCTAATCCGCCGGGGCTTCCATCTTCGAGTTCACCGTAGTAAGTATCGACCATATTAATCGAGTTACCCAACTTCGTGAGAGTTATCTTGGGCCTGCTCATCGTCGGTAATAGCTGGCTGCTACATGTCAGGTCCACTAGTTCGAGCTCTGATGCCTCCTTAGAAAAAATGTCGAAGTAAGTTCCACGGGGTCTGCCACGCTGGGGATTGGGAAGTTTGTTGTAAAGTAGTGCGGACATGGTGGACCAATTGTCGGCGGGATGCGGACTTGCGGGCCGGTGTTCCGAGTTAAAACGTTGAGCTCGAAGAGAAACGCGGAGCGCCAATTTTGGGGAGCATTTCTTTTCAGTTTTCGTGTCTACAGTAGATACAAGCACCGAAGTTCATTGACAGCTCAATCGCTTCCTCCCAGGATGTGAATGGATCATCGAAAATCGCTTATAGCAATGTAATACTACTATGAAGCTTTATAGGGAATACTCACTAGCCCGGCTGCGTGCGCATAGGGCGTGGCACCCTTTAGATTCGGATACATCCATTCTCGCTCTCGTGGATACCTGCAGCACATTTTATGAGCACAAAGGCAAACGTGACGACCTGTAAAACTAACCGAGGCAGATGGACCTTCTCCCATGCGTCTAGCTTTTCCAGAGCCGTATCAAGCGTTTCCTTCAGCCCGTGTTTTTGAATTTCTTGCAACATATAGCAGAACCAGTCGCGATACAGTGTCTCCTGCACATCGAGCGCAAAGACCCTCATCCAGTTGACTGGCTTCAAACGCTGCATGAGGCGCGCAGACGGAACATCGTCGACCTTGAAGTGGAAACCCAAATAAAGGACTCTTCCTGGGGAAATCAATGGGAATGGAAGTAAACACCAACGAGACAGTGCTTGGTACCGACCATGGTCCCAGAAATGCATGTTTTGGGCGACAGATAGAATATCGGGACACACGGCGGGGTAGTCCCAACCTCCGCCCGTCTTTGCAGTTTCTGCTGTGAACCGGAACGTTTTGTTTTCGGGATGCGCGGCGCGGCGGCATCGATGGTTCGACTCGATGTTGTCTTCAGCAAAGTCAATCAGGCGCAGATCGCCACTGCAAAAGTCGGACTCGAGAACATTGTTCGGCACGAGGCCTTTGAGTATTATACCCAGGCTATGGAGCTCCAAGAGCTGATTGAGTAATGCCGTCCTGAGAACTCACAAGTGAGCCAAGGATACCGTTACAGGGAAGCTAGCACACGTACTTTTCGACGCGAGACATTTTGACAAAGTAGTCTTCGACCTCTATTCCAAATCGCTCAAGAATAAGGACACCGAGCTGTTTCCTTCGTGAAACTAGACCGTATATCCCGTGGCAGACAAGGACGGTCTTGCCTTGAAGGGAGTGGATCCTCCGGTACCGGTATTGGAGGGCTTCATTGGCAATCGAGTAATAACTCCCAATTTTGACGGTGATATTCACAGTCTCGAGCCCTTCAGTTTCAAGTTGACCATAGTAACTATTAAATTCAGTATTCCAGCGACGCAGTTCCGTAAGGATAACACTGTGTTTGCTGAGACTGGCCAGCAACGGGGTACTACAAGTCAGATCCACCAGCTCGAGTTTTGATACTGCAGAGAAGATGTTGAAATAAGTTTCTTGAGGATTGGAAATTCTGTCGATGAGTGGCGTCGTGGAAGTCATTTCTGAAATGGTGGTAGTCTTGTTCCTGCGCGTGCGGGCTCCGAGCTTCGCCAAACTGTGAGGGAACTAGCCGAAATCGGAGATCCGGAATTCAGGGTTCGGAATAGCGGGCCGAACTCAGAGCCGCACGTGACACAGTACAATAAGTAATCCAATGAATCGGTGCACATAGCTGAAGCTGTTTCACAGTCCTTGAAGTAGCGTGTGGTCTGAGCTAGTAGCTACACCATAAAAAATACATAAATACAATGAGGGCCACTTTACCCATGCCGTTCAAATGCTTGTTGTACGGTAATCGGAAATTGTCGTCGTCTCATTGTTTGTCTCGATCGCTTGCAGATTGTCGTCAAGGAAACCACAGACTATAAAACTCTCACCTTCGTCCTTGTGTTCTACCACATCCCCCATGGCTTCCCAAAATCTCTTTAATCAGCTGGCTGTCTTTCCGCAGGAAATTCTTGACTTGATCTTTGAGGATCTCTATCTGCTGGAAACAAATAGCTTGGGACACCCTTATTTCGACTCTCTGAACTCTGCTTCTCTCCTGAACCGAGGCTCATATGAACACGCCCGTAGGCTGCGTTTCAAATTGACCACACTTACACAGACAAAAGGTCCTGGCTCATCCGAATACCTTCTTCAACTCATACGAGCAAACCCCCTGATAGCAGATGACATTTGCTTCTTGTTTGTTCAAGAGAAATGCTTGGACGGGATCTCGGCAGCGAACCAGTGGGCAGCTCAGGCTACAACAATATACACCGACCGTACACTTGGCACGCTGCTGCGTATTCTCCCTAAACTCTCAGCGCTCTATTTAACTGGCCTGAATCCTGCCTGGGTGGCCCGTCCGGGTTGGCAAGGTATGGGGTGGCGACAGAAGCCTCGCCTCCCGTTTAACGTTGTGAAGGTCATCGAGGATAACGTAGCAGCACTCCAGAGCGGTCTCGTCAACATCGAGCACTTGAGACTTCAATACCTTGCTGTTGACACTCCCTCAGACTTCACATCCCTCCTTGCTTCGTATCCGAACTTGCGCTCCCTGGAACTCATGAATATCGATATACGCAAAATTACGGACTCGGACGAGCTTACCGGTCAGCTCGAAATCATCACTAGGATGTACGAGATGCAACTCCTACCATTGCACACTAGTCGTTCAGAGGAAAATTTACCGTATTACTATCTGCCTGTTGGTAGACTGAACATCCATGTCCCTGAGCTCTTGGTCCCATTTCCTCAGATACAGTGCCTTTATTTCAAAGCGCAGTCACCATGAGCCCGAGACCAATTTATTCTCAATCAGTTATTTGGTTAAAGTCAGTAAAACACTTGGTCGCCTGCCAAAACAACTGCCTGCTGACT